>PVIC010015004.1:0-35797 GCA_004025085.1 Thryonomys swinderianus
ACACAGCACAGCTTAATTCCTTCTATCACCCTACAGATTCTTTTCAACTTAAGTACTAGCAACTACAAAAGTCTAAGTGCTGCCATAGCAATAGTTCAGGAGTTCCAGTATGCAGTGTTTTGCTTTCCTTCTTCTAAAGTACTTTCTAATTTGTCTCGTGATTTCTTTGACCATTTGGCTATTTACAATCTTAGCTCCTATGTATGTCTTGATTTTTTTTCCTGTTGTTGACTGCCAATTCCCTTCTCCTGGAGCATATCTTCTGCATGACTTCAACCCGTTCAAATCTACCGAGCCTTACTTTCTGGCCTAGCACGTGACTGTCCTTGAGGACTTGGAAATATGGCACTGTAGCTGCAGTGTTCTCTGAAGATGAGGTGTGGCTGGTTATAGAACTATTCAAATCTATTTCCTAGTCGATCTTCTGACTAGTTGTCCTATTACTGGAAATGGGGCCTATAAGTCTCAGACTATTAATTGCTTAACTGTCTTCACCACATAGACTAGCAGCAGGGTTTTCATTTTTTTATTTTTGGATTAAAGGTCTTTGGTTTTATGTTTGGGGGCTCTGCTGGAAGAAGCACACACATTTATTAGCACTGTAAACTGGCCCTCTTAACCATCATTAAATGTATTCTACTTTTAGCAAAAATGTTTTTCTCAAAGTCTACCTTTTTATGTATTGGTATGGCCATCCCGGTTCTCTTCGAGAGATTGTTTTCATGGTACGGCTTTATCCACCCGTTTTACTTTACTTGCCTCTAAAGGCCTCTTGTAGACAGCATGTAGTTGGATTACTGTTTTAATCCATTTATTATTATTTTAGTCCATTGTCATCTCTCTTTTGAGACATAATAGTTGTAAAAATTTTATCTGTCAGATAGGATTTATGCCTCTTTTTAAAATGTCTTTTGACTACATGATTCTGCTCTTCCATTGCCGCCGTATTTTGTGTTAAATATTTTCCGATGCATCTGTTTCATTCCATTTCTTATACCCCCCCCCACCATTTCTTTTACTGCATTTTAAAATTTATTCTCCTAGTGGTTGTCCTTAGGGTTACAATTAGCATCTCAGAGCAATCTGTTTTGGGGTTATATCAGCCAAATGTCAATAGCTGCTGTGATATAGTCAGTACATTTTACTTCATGCATTCATTTCCTTTATGCTATTATTATACAAATTATATATATGACAAGCCCATTGATGTAATTTTTTAATAAATAAAACATCTTTATTGAGCCAAAATCAATGCAGTTTTATAAGTACTGGTTTAGGCAATTATTGTTGAAAACAGAAGAAAATGTTAAAAATATTTATAGTCTTTCATAATTCAGGCATGGTTATGCTTAGCAGCGTTCTTTATTTCTTTGCCTAAGTTCAGGTTAATGTCCAGTGGTTTTTCCTTAAAAGCCCGAAGGATGCTAGTGTTTCTTCCAGGGCACTTCTGCTCGTGCTAAAACTGTCTTACTTCTTGTTAATCTGCCAATGTCATAATGTCTGCTTTTATTTATTTTTTATTTATTTATTTTTTTGCTTTTTGAGACAGGGTCTCGTTTTGTAGTTCAGGCTGGCCCTGAGCTCACTATGGTGCCCAGGCAAACCGCCACGAACTCAGCAATCCTCCTGTCTCTGCCTCCCAAGTGCTGGGATGACAGGCGTGAGCCACCACGTCTGGAATTGTGGTATGCGATGTTGATTGTTGGTGGGCGTGTCTCCACACCCAGCATTATATGTGGTTACTGGGGATTGAAAACTCAGGACCTTGCACTTGCGAGGCAGGCGCCGGAACCACTGAGCTAACCCTTTGGCCCAATTTTTTAACAAGGATTGGACTTGACTATTTTACCCCACTGTCTCTGGCCCCAAGTTTTCTGATGAGAAATCATTGCTAATTTTATGAAGAATCAGTAGTTTCTTTTATGGGATGTTCTAAAGTTTAGTGAAGCCTTGATGTTCAGGGTGCTTACACTGGTTAGTTTTAGTTGTTTTTCCTACGCTCATTTTTTTAGAAGAGAAAATTTCACTAAGATCCTCACTCTGTCGCCTTGGAAACTGATCTGATGCCATTTTAATCACTTAGTTAACAAGTTTGACATCTTACAAAGCAAGTTTTTCTCATAAATTTTTTTTTTTTTTGGCCTAAAATTGCTGAACTAGTTCTATGTATTCTTTTTTTTTTTTTTTTTTTTTGGTACTAGGGATCAAACTGGAATTTGTGCTTGCGAGGTAGGGGCTGGATGGAGCCACTGAGCTCCACTGAGCTGGGGATGTATCCCCAGCTCTAGTCCCACCTATCTGGCCAATTCCTCAATTCAGTGTTAGAATCATTTGTTTAAAAAATAAGTTTCATTGAAAATGCGAATGATACTTTGTAAACAGGAAACCTTCTTAGCACAACCAAGGTTCCATTCCACTTCTGTACTTTCATCAAACTTTCCTCATTTTTTCCTGTGTACAGTCCATTATATTTTCCCCAAGGCATTTTACATTTTCTGCTCCACGAGGCAGGATTGATGTGCCATGCCACTTATTTATTTTTTTCAATAGGAAGCAGTAGATCAATATGTTCCGGTGTGAAAGAACAGTCCTGTATGTACCTGACGCCAACAGCTCAGAAACTCAGCCCATCTCCAGGTGTGGACATTTCTGTTTTCTTATCATTTGAAGCAACAAGATATCTCCCTTCAGGGTGACTCTCCAGAGAGACCTCGGTTCACACTCAACAGGCTGCACTGACTGCAGAGGCCGAGAGCTGGCCCGCTGCGCAGCCCGGCCCTCCGCTTGCTCCCTCGGCAGCCCTGCACATGTTCCCAACGGCTGGCTGCCTGGCTGGCCACCTACCCAGGAGCCCATCTGCGGTGCATCGGGGTGAACTCTGGCTGTTTAACACCTCGTTCTACTGGAAGATGTTTGCTTTCCAGTTCAGGGAACTGAACCCAGGACCTTCGCATTGATCTAGATCTCCAACTCTTTTTTTCTTTCTGAGACATGGTCTCACTAAAGTTGCCCAGCCTGGGTATGAACTTAAGATCTCCCTGCTTCCAGCCTCCCAGACTGCTGGGATTACAGGATTATGCCACTAGACCTGGCTGAAGGTGTTTTTCTTTTCTCTTCAGCAATCAGTGACCAGTGAGATTCTGCCTCACTGCCTTTGATCACCTGACTATTGTTAAGTCAGGACAGGAGAATATGCATAGCCTAAAGATGATACGTTTTTACTATCCCAAAAGTAACATAAAAAGCATATATTTGGCCTGGGGATGCAGCTCAGTGGTGCTGCGCACTTGTGTGGCAAGCACAGGTCCTTAGTTCAGTCTCCAGTAAGACAAAAGAAAAAAAAAATCTATTTATTCTCTGTCCCTGTGCCCTGGCCCCAAACTGCAGGACCCTTGTAACTTCCAGAATGCTCAGTGATCTTTTCTTCCCCCACCTGGCCTTTCCCCAGTACCGATGGACAGCTCATGCTCCCTTGGACTGTCCTGGGAGATGCATGTGGCTCCTGCTATAATGAGGCTGGCTTTGGCTGGGCTCCTGGATGGGAGTCGATCAGAGGCAATGAGGATCTGGCCCTGGGAGACTGATTATGCCCATTTGATGAAATCTCCATGAAAATTCCTGCACCACAGGGTTCAGAGAGTTTCCAGAATAGTGAACAAATCCATGTATCAAAAGGGGTAGTGGCCCAGCACCACAGGGACAGGAGTCCCTGTACTTGGGGTCTTCCAGATCTTGGCCTATGTATCTGTGCATCTGGCTATTTCTGTATACTTCAAAATATTCTCTGTAAATCAACAATAGGAAGTGTTCTGTCATCCTGGATCCTATACGGCCTTGCAGCAAATCACAAACCCAAGAAGGGAGTAGTGGGAAACTTCAGTGTACAGCGAAGCTGGGCAGAGGTTGTGGGTTGCCTAGGCCAACTACAAAGAAATGACGTTTGGAGTTATGGCAAGTCTAGGAGACTGCGCCTCTCTCCTGTGCGGTGCTAACTGGAGCAGTGTCGGAATCAGACTCAACTGTCACTGGTCACTGCGGGACTCATCTCCCCACATCTGGTGTCAGAAATGAAACACTGAGATTGGCTGAAACACAGAAAGAAAAGGCTGGTTTTTCCTATATTCACCACATCCCACGTCACAGCAGAAGGAAGGGTCCTGACTATTCCACAGCAGAATAAACATGGCGCCCAGAGTTCAACAACAAGGGCAGGTGGATTACGCCATCTGTGGATTTTAGTTCAACACAGAATAGAAGCACTGACATGTGAGAAGGCAGCTCTCGTGGTGCTCAGAACTACATGACCAGAGGAATCTTTAACTACATAAAAAAAGATTCATGCGTAAAGTCTTTATAAAGGACTTCTATTAATTTAATTTTTTAGATAAAAGAATCTTAAAATAACTGGCATATTTAGGTATGATGTTTTTAACTAGAAACAATGTGAACCTTAAGGAATAGGTTGTGGGAAGCAGCAAGGGCCACAGGATAAAAGAAGACAGCAGCCTGCCAGGTGTCGCATAGCTGGACGGTGCTTTCAGAACTCTGCACGAAGCCCTCACTTCAGGGGCTCAGAGGCTGAGGGCTTGGCGCCAGCACGAGGTGATTTCTCGCAGGGCCAGTGCTTCTGCTCTGACCCTACCCAGGTAATCCATGTGGGAACAGGGGTCCAGCAGAGCGTGAGACCCAAAACAATTAGATACGCAGATGGTAAAAAGCAAATATGTAAAGCAACTGGTGCAGCATTTGAGAATATTTGAAAATTTCGACAACTTAACATATTCCCAGGAGGTATTAAGTAAAGGCAGCAGGAGAGGATGGCGCTCTGATCTTGGAGCAAACGCATTAGCTCAGGTTGGCGCAGCTGAACCTAAGCGCTAAGTGGGCACTCCACAAGAACCAAGAGCCCAAAAGGAGGAAGAAGCATCACTGTTTATTCCTGACACAACACTCCGAATGCTAGTTTAGGAAGTCTTACTGAAGGGCCTGAGTTCTGGTGAGATCTTGAAGTGTGCGTGCTGTCTCAGCCCAGCCATGTGACTCGCACCTGGACCACGTGGCCTCTACGTGGCAGGATCTGTCCTTGGGAGTCACGGGAGTCCAAGGACCTTCTGCATCCATCGTCCTTGTCCTTTAGCATGACGACAGCACACAAGCTCAATGTCCAGCACTGTTTTTTGATCCACTCTTCCTCTGATGTCTCGTGTCCTTGGGATCAAAGCCTCTTTCACTGGCACCAAACAAGGCCCAGGGAGGAGTTCGGGCCATGTAATCCTCCGCACAGAAAGTTCTGGACCCTCTGCTATCTTCATATTCCTGGATGAGCTCCTGGAAGCGGTTATAATCAATCCAAGTCCACCATTCACCATCAATCTTGAACTAGAAAGAAAACAGTTGTCAGGCTGGAAGGAAAAATATCTACAGAAAAAAAAAATTTTATTTTAATAAAAAAATCACAAATGAGCCTGACTGTTTTTCTTGCTCATGTTAAAATCTTTTACACATTCCAGGTATGGTTTCCTACCAAAAGCACAAGAGCTGCAGTGGAGGGAGGATGTCTCGTTCCTGAGGCCGTGGCCTCGCCACACCTGAGCCCCAGCTGCTGAAGGAGGAGCACTTCCAGGGAGCAGAGGTCCCGTGGCTCCTGAGCAGGGCCCTCAACAGCGACCGTGTGGGGACGGTCAGGCTAACTCCAAGTCCTGTGTCACTCGCTGCTGCTTAACTGGTCCGGATTCTCATGGCTGCATTGGCCACACCTCATGGAAGCTGTTTTATTACTAAACTGTACATGAGTTATTAGTAAAGCTTTAATCAATGACTTCTAATTCCAAAATGGTAACTAAATGACTCAACCCAGCCTTTCCAGCCTAACATGCATACAATACCTCATTAGTAGAAACCCTTGTTAAGAATTTCAATTCAATAAAGGGAATAATCCAATTTGTACTCTCTTAAGAAAATTGCTTCTCCGAAGTCACTGTACAATAATGACCTAGAATGAAGAAAACAGAACAAAAAAGGAGGCTCTGCAAGGAACTGCGAGGCTTTTAACTCAGAGCGTCTGTTTTGGCATCGCCGGAGTAAATGTATAACTAATTGGCTGAAACCTGACTGAAAAAGGCAAGTATCTGTGACCCACTGTCTTAAAGAGAAACAAAGAGATCTGGTTAACTCCATGAACCAAGTAAAGCAATAGTTTCCTGTTCCAGCTAAAAAGAATATTGAAAATATATAGGTTCCTAGATTCAAAGTATTAAAACAGGTTCAATTTAAATAGCATCTGATTCTTTCTCCAGCAGTTAAGAGCTTTCTTGGGGGGAAAAGCCAAGAGTTTAATTAGCCTGTCTATGAATTTTGAGACTTCCTCCCGGGAGCCTGTTCCTTGAATCGGTGCCGGAGGGCTTGGGGAACACTCTCAGCTGTGGTGTGAAGTCCACACGGTCACCTTTCTGCCCACGCTGACCGCCCAAGCATCCCCACCACTGTGAGAGCAGTCGCTGCCACTCCAGGATGTCACTGTCACAACCCCACAGAAGGTGCCCCTTTCTCAGGCCCTCACACCCCCCAACGGCCAGACCCACGCACTCTTCCTGAGCGGCCTCTCAGCCGTCACCGGGCCCACATCGCAGAACGCAGGCCCTCACTCTGGGACTCGGGAAATCTTCCAGCGACTGCTTTCATTCCAGTCTGGACCTCTCCCACACCAACAGGCCGGCTCAGAGTATGTGCAGAAACACTGCAGAGAAATACAGTCTGTGTCCAGCCTGTACCTGGAGGCTCCCCATGCGCTCCCCATGCTGCCCCACCGCCCTGCATTTGGCTTTCCCCGAGCTACAATCCCAGCCTTTAAAGTGTTGGGACAGGGTCTTGTAAAGGTGCCAATTTAATTCGCCCAGGCTGGGGTCTGACGTGTGATCTTCCTGCCTCAGTCTCTCGGAGGCTGGGATCCTCTGCCCACAACCGGCCTGCTGTCTCCTTGTCAACACTCACTGCGGCTCCCTCTGTGGGATTCACACCAGCTTATGCTTCAGGTCTCCCGTCCGCTCCAGAGGGTCTCCGGAGCCCTTCGGACCACGACGGAGCCTCCGCGTGGGACCTTGCTGTGCGACTCTGGGCCCTCAGCAGTGCTGTCCCCGCTCCTGGGCGACCTCACAAGTGAAGAGGTCTAACGACCATTCGCGCTGCCATTCTGAACAGGCGGGCCTCGCTCCTTCCCCCTCACCTTGAACAGAGCAAGAGGACCCTCCGACCCGATGACCCCCATCCGCGACACCCCGGGAGACAGGATGGAAGGCCGTGCCCAGCTGCTGTGTCTCACCGCGCTGCTGCACCGACAGCCCACACCCTGACAGGGGCCGACGTCCTGACTAGACAGGGCCACGCCAGGGGGATGAGGCCACGGTGAGCCTTGACTCACCCCTATCAGCATTCACAGAGGGCGCACTATGGGCCCAGCCAGGGCCCAAAATTGTGCTCAAACATCAGGGCGTGCACAGTGAGGTTGTGCGCAGGCCATCTCGGGTCAGCGCTCGGGTCAGGTACAGATACCAGGTTAAAGCTTAAATCTGATGATGCCAACATCTAAGGAAACAACCTGGAAAGACACGTCGCTGTATCATGAAACGGGCATGCGCGACAGCTCAGGCTGGCCCAGCAAAGCACCAGTGTCGGGGCTACTTGAACTCTGGCAACAGAACATGCTCTTCACCGTCCACAGACTGGTTCCGGGTGCAGAGTCTTCCCCCTGGCCGGGCTCTGCCGCTCTCTTTTTCCCCTACTGGGGACTGAAACCACACCTTCACACTGACCTACATTCCCCCCCCCCCCCGCTTTTCTTTTTTATTTTGAGACAAGGTCTTGCTAAATTACTGAACTGCCCAGGGTGAGCTCCAACTTGCAGTCCTCCTGCCTCAGCCTCCCACAGTGTTGGACTCATAGGAAAACACCACCCTTCCCAAGGTCTCTCCTTATACAGACACCACTCCTATGAGATCTGGGACTTCTCCGACTCCTCCATACAAATTTTTTTATCTCGAAATCCCATCCTCAGCACAGCCACATGGCAGTCAGGACTCCGCCCTCTGAACAGGGTGGGGGCACAGTCCAGAACTGTAGGTTACAGAGCCCAGACTAAATCCTCACTGGGCTCCTCCCAGGATGATCTGAGAATAAAGCAGCTCTGAGAAAGCCACGCTGCTTCCTGCGAAAGGCAGAAGCTAAAGGGCAGAACTGACCATGACTGACACACCCCCCAGGGGAGCTAGCTGCAAGTACAGACAGAACCGGAAGGTAATGGAGGTTAAGTATCCAGAGACCTGAGGTCAGCCCGCTGCAGGAATCCCTCAAATCCAACAGTCTGGAAGAGCTAAGTCTATGCAGAATCACAAATAACTCAAAAGGTCACCGATGATCTCAAAGACGCCCGCAGGCCAGTGAGGCACAGCCCTGGACAGGTGAGGATCTATGGCCTTGATGGCTGATGCCATGCAGCTGTCTGGCCCGACTGTGAGTCAAGGTGGTCTCGCCTCTCACAGAAAACCCGCCACACAGAAGACAGCAAAGGCTCCTTATTATTATAAATGCTGCAGACAAAGACTGATTAAAACTGGTGGACCGAACAAACACATGTACTTTGCTTTCTCATGAAAACCCACCTAAAATGTTGGCAAGGGCATTTTACAAGGTTTATGAATCCTAAAGCCAGGTGTGGTGGTGCACACCTGTAATCCCTAGGAGGTGGAGGCAGGAGGATCACAAATTTATGCTCAGCCTGGGCAATTTATTGAAACCCTCTCTCAAAACTTAAAAAAAGGAGGGGAGCACCAAGGATGTAGCCTCAGGGCAAAGGCCCTGAATTCCACCCCCAATAACTCCTCTCTCTCTTCTCTCTCTCTTTCCTCTCTCTCTCTCCCTCTCTCCCTCCCTCCCCCCTCCCCTCTCCCCTTCTCCCCCTCCTCCCCCACCCCTCTCTCTCTGACAGGCAGCAACTGGCTTAGTGGACCCAAGAGAGCTGAACTGCCTAGAAAACAGAGAAGTCTAACCTCACCTGGGCTCCGGCTCCCTGCCCCCAGCGCTCAGAAACTGCTTGGATCAGTCACCCTGGTGGGGAAGGTGACGAATATAGCTGGGGACAGGGTAACCACACCCTGGATGGATCCACAGACCGCAGGGACCTGTGAGCAGGAGGAAATCGCAAGACCCTTCTGAGTGGCCCTAAAGACAAACCAAAAGACGTTGAGTTTGAGGTTCCCTGAGGAAATAGCCCAGCCAGGTGATCCCAGGACAAAGTCAACCCACACATTTATAACTCTGAGGGTGCTTCTGGGTCACCACTGTCAAACATGAACATAACCAAGCCTGCCAGGCAGCTGAGGAAGATTTCTGACATGGAAAAGATGAGAGTAACACAATAAACTGAGGCTGTGCAGGAAGATGATAAAAATGAAAACTAACCCAGGTAATGACTACTGATCTCAGAAAATAAATGAAAGAAAATACTGTATTCATTTAAAGACTCAAAGCAATAAAAAAATCTTTGATTTTTAAAATATAAATGATGGATTCATGAGTAGTTCCTAAAATATGGAGTTTTAAAAAAAACAGGAAAAAAGATAAAAAATGGTTAAGCACAATACCATCCAAGAGAGCAAATTCAGAGACTTTCTTCCTGTGAGTTGTAGAAGGAACAGGGAAAGAGACAACAGGGAAGGAATTTTAATGAAATCATTCTGGAACATTTTTAGGAAGCGAAGGTCAGGAGTGTCCAGGTTTATACAGTAATGGATAAAAACAGACGCACCGTCTGAAGCATCACAGTGCAATTCCAATGGTGGTGACAGAAGATGCCGCACAGGAGCAGGGCCCCAGAAAAGGGGGGCAGGAGGCCACCTGTCCTCGGCCTCATGCAAGGACAGCTTAGAAGGAGAGCTCTGCATGGAGAAACCATGCACGACATGGAAGGGAATTAAAACATGTCTGGACACCAAAGGTCTCAGTGAACTGAATCTCTTCAAGTCTTTGCTTGGAAATCTACTCATTGATGTGCTTCACGTGGAAGAATAGGAAGTGAAAAAAGAATCATGAGGTCCCAGAAACCAGGGCTCTACACAAGGTTGAGCTGAAGGAGCCCCAGGACAAAAGCGCCACTCTGTGTGTGTGTGTGTGTGTGTGTGTGTGTGTGTGCGCGCGCGCGCGCGCGCGTGCATGCGTGCTCACACACATGCATGAGGTCCAAGGTAAACAGGTCAGAAATTGCTTCCTGAGAGATTTCTTTCAAAGAAATCCTTTCAAAGGGTGCTATCTGCAGGTATGAATCTGCCAAAATAAAATCCATGACTTAATTTTTTAAAAAGATGAAGCTAATAGAAAGCACATCTGAAAGTCTGTGAAGAGGCACAGATGAGGGCAGAGTCTGGGAGCTGGATCAGCTGAAGAACATACAAATCTAGACAGACGAAAAGTGAAGTCACTCCAGGGAGACCAAAAGGCTGCACTGCACACAAACGGCAGTCGCAGAAAGTGGCACTGGCCAGCGGCAAGCTTTGTGGTGTGCTTTGTGGGGGACAAGACCACACCGAGGAGCAGTCATCTAAAACCTGGGCACATGAGGTGGGGTATGGTAAGTGGCGAACAAGAACATAATAATTCTCTTCCACAGTTTGCACTAAAGAGATAATAAGCAAAAGAGGGAAAAGCAGCAGCAATATAGGCTCTTTATTTAGAGACACATAGATAAATACCAAAAGAACAGCCTTGGAAATGTAAATGTGCCTCTTACTGTATCTGAGGATCATACAAGGACCTGCTGGTACTATTCTTGTGAAAAACTTAAGACTCTCGAGCCGGGTGTGATGGCTCACACCTGTAATCCCAGCACTCGGGAGGCAGAGGCAGGAGGATTGCTGAGTTCGAGGCTTGCCTGGGCTACATAGTGAGCTCAGAGCCAGCCTGAACTACAAAGCGAGACCCTGTCTCAAAAAAAAAAAAAAAAAAAAACTTAAGACCCTTGAGATTTACCCTGTGGAATTTTGAAACAACTGAAAATAAAGTTTAAAATCTTAATAACCTAGTTAGACATGGTGGCATATACCTGTAATCTCAGCTACTTGGGAGGCTGAGGCACAAGGATCACAAGTTTGAGGCCAGCCTGGGCTACACAACGAGACCTGACTATACACACACACACAACTGCATATACGACTGTGTAGGTAGTGCCTGTATCCATCCAAGAAAGGAGGGGGTGTATTATTAACAATCTAAACCCGTGCTCGCTTCGGCAGCACATATACTAAAATATTAACAATCTAAACCCAAAAAATGCAAGGTAAAGGGGAGGACTGGCACACACATGGCAGGGACAGCTTGTAAAGTTGCCCACCCTACGCCAGGGGCTCCACCCTGTATAATCCACCTCATGGATGCACTTGAAGCCCCATCTTTAAAATGAGGCGAGATCTAAAATAGGTAAGTAACAAATATGCTGACGGTCACAGTCTAAGTGGAAAGCCCGAGATTCAAGTTCAAGGGTGTCAGAGAGCACCCGGTCACGACACCAGGTCACGGTGCCAGCTTTCAAAGTGGAAAATGACAACTGTACTAGCAACCGTGTGTAGAGCGGTTCTGGGGACAGCGCGGATGTCTGTCTGTCTTCAAACCTTGGTCTTAATCTTTGTACAGTGCTTCCACATTCACTGCCTTCTTTAACGGATCTAAGAGCTGCAGAGCATGGAACCTGTCTGTGTCCTCTGAAGCCCCCCACACTTGTAGTTTTCCCCACATAAACCTGCACAGGGAGCCCCAAGGAGAGCCCCAGCTCTCTGACAGCCTTTTTCCACCACAGCCCCGCACAAGTCACCAAGCCCGCGCCCGGACAGAGGCGGTGGACTGCACACCTCCCAAGTGGACCTCTAGGGCCAGCACCTCTGCCTTTGACTGGTTCTGTTCTCCTATCAGTGCTTCCATCCCCTCTGGCGAAATACTGATTTAAAACACTAGAGCTGCCAGAGTGAAAGCTCTTCCTCCCTGGATTTACTGGGGTCCCTGTACGTGGCTTCCCATCTTCTAGAGGAGGGAACAACTCCCATGAGCACCAGCTGTGACTTCTCCACCATGTGTCTATATCGGGAGATCCACAGCTACCTGCAGCTCAAAGTATATCACAAACCAAAGTCCTTATTATTAGGCTTGTATACATCCTCTACGTTAGCCATGCTCTGCCAAAGTCATTGCAGTTTGTAATAAACACAGTGTACACATTGCCAAAGTTTGAATCATTTAAATGCCCCATATTTCTCTACATCCAAGAGTTAAAAAAGAAGAAAGTCATACTAAAAGCTGAAAAAAAAAGAAAGAAAGAAATCAGGTGTATTTATTAAAATCAGCACCAGTACTCCCTGGGACTATTCTCTGCCTGGCACTACAGTGCTGTTTATTAAACAGCAGGGAAAGCTCTCCTCACAGGGCACTGAGCTGGTGCTGCCCTGCCCCCCATGCACCCCACAGTGCTGAGCAGCACCACTGTCCTGGGACTCAGGCACCTGGAAACTGGTAAGGAAAGTGGGAGACGGTGACAGGAGGATGTGAAGTCACTTCAATGTAAAGTTCAGTGGTCTCCTAAACCAACCTCATCTTCCACATCTGCAATTCGAAAGTCCCCAAGAAGACCTTCAGACTTCAGTCAACTAGGAGGACCCACACAGCTCACTAAAAGCTGTCGTGCCGATGGGACACTTCCTTAGAGCTCCTAGTTTATTAGAAATTAAAATCAGCCCAGGGAAGAGAAGGAAGACGGAGTCTGGAGGTTTCCGTGCATGGAGCTCCAGTGAGAGCTGGGAGACCAGAGGTGCTGACTTCCCAGCAGCCCCATGGAAGTGTGATGGGGCTGGGCCAACACGGAAGCTCACCCCAGCCCAGGGTTCCCAGAGACCCACAGAGGCTGTCACCCAGTGGGGCTGGAAGGACACCAGTCTCACCTAGTGTCTAGTGACAGGTGCTTTCAGAGCCGAATCAATACTGTCTGGTCCCCTGGTCCCCAGCTGGTGCACAATCTGATCTGGCCCAAAGACTCAGATCAACAAAGACACTTTTATCAGGCAGGAAAGCCCAAGGGCTTAGAGTACCTCCTAGAAGTGGAGGCAAAGGTCAGTTCTTTCTTTGGATAAAATTACTCATTTGCTGCATAATCAGATTTCAAAGTCCATGTGTTATGGACAAAATGGAATAATACAAAAATAAAACAGGAATGATCCAAATAAGAACCGTGTGTGTGTGTACACTGGCACTGAGCCAAGGGTCTTCACACTAAGCTTTACCTCAGCCTTTTTTACTTTTTTGAGACAGCCTTGCTACATCAACCAAGCTGGGTTTGAACTTGTGACCCTCCTCCTGCTACTGCCTCCCAGAGTGCTGTGATTATAGGTGTGCACCACTGCCCCCAGCCTCCTATTTGTACTACCGAGAAGAGATTTTTCAATGCTATCAGTTAGTCACTGTTTTGTGGGTGAGTCCTCTGAACACAGTCACTCCCACAAACCACACTCCGGGCAAGCGCTGGCAGAAGGGAAAAGGGGCTGTGAAGGCTCCTCATAGCCCGTAGGTTCACAGTCATCAGGTAGGAGCAGAGGATGTTCAGAGGCAGCTGGAGGGACAAGTGATTCTGGAATACTGACATGGAAAATCAGAAAGCTCCCTGCACTTTTGGAAAAATGAAAAAATGCTAGAGAGGTCTCAGTCACTTTCCCATAGCTAGGATGAAATACCCGACACCTACCACATAAGGAGGGACAGGAATTTATTTTGGCTGGCAGCTTCAGTCCATGATGGGCAGCTCCAGGGAAGAATGGCCCTGGGCAAGGGCCTGGCTCAGGGAACTGCTCACACCATGGCGGCCAGAGGCAGAGGGGGGGTGAGGCAGAGGCCGAGAACCTGCCCTCCAGGTCAGGCCCCAGCAATGCTCCTCTGAGGCTGCCCCTCCGGGCACGAGACTCAGGACATCTGGTCCACACTTCACAGCAGCCCCTCTGACCTCCCAGTTACACAACAGCCACTGTAATGGTGGTGCTGGTCCTCTGAGCAGAGCAGCAGCGGCCACCCAGCCAGCCCCACACACCTGTGAGGGTGGACACTGGACAGACGAGGATGAGTTCGGAGTCACAGGCAATGGCTGCCGCTAGCGCCATTCTGAGTGATGATTAAATTCACAGCAGCACGATTAAATTCTAGATACATCCAAGTACGATATAAAAAACTCATCTAGCAACTCATTTTCTGGAGTTAATCTCCAAATCCATCAACATAGAGCCATATCCTCCAAGCGATGCCACCATTTCTCTAACAGTAACTGCAGGTGCAATGAGGCCCTTGGTGAGGTGAGTCGCACCTGCACCACAGCTGGGAGGTTCTGTTAAGAGAACGCTGCACACAACCTCAGTGAAGATGCTCGGCACCCTTCCCTCACCACGGTGACAGACCTGTAGCCCAAGAGGGCGGCCTCTGTGATGAGGTCAGCCTTCCTGACCTGCAAGGCCTCAAAGGGGCCCAAACTCTCTCAGAACCAATAGTACTGACGTCCAGGACTGTCTGCCCATAGCCGGAGGACCCCAGCCGGCCTCCAGGAGACAGCTCACAGCCGGCCCCGTGTGGCTGCTCGATCCTACCCGAGAGGCCGCACTGTGTAATTCAAAGCAGGCTCTGGGTACTGGAGTATTTGGGACTGAATTCTAGCTGTTCTCTATTTGTCCTTGTGCAAGATATATTCATCTAGCCTCACTTTTCTCCTCTGGAAGATGAAGAAACACAGCAGCATTTTCAATTCTAAGATTTTCTTAAGGATTAAATGAATTAATGCTCCCCTAAAGCTTGTCACAGTGACCTCAGTAAGAGTTATGTACTGAGTTTATCAGCAGATGGCAAAACTGAGGTGACACTGACATGTCGTGTGTAATGAAAGATGCTAGGAGGTAATGAAAAGATTATGCTGGACGACAACAAAATAATATCTTCAATGTATCAAGAGAGGTATCACTTCGATTTAGACCTTCCTACTCTGAACAGCTATCGTTCAGAGTGAAAGTCACATAAAGATTTCTTCAGAAGGAAAAAAGGGACTAATTTCACCATTCACTTCAGAAGGAAACTGCATCCAGCAAGAACAACTGGGGTGCAGGAGACATAGGAAATCAACAAAGCAGCATTCACGGGGACACGACGGGAGTGAGGGTGGGAGGGGAGAGCAGTGCTGATCAACTGCAAAAATCTACATGGTGTAACTTTTAAAAACAGAGGAGAGGATGCTGGGAAGGCAGATGAGTGGACTACAGAGTACCATCTTCACCCAGCAAAATCACCCCAGCGGAATCGGTCTGTTCTGCCAGGGAAGGCTGGACGGTGAACTGCAGCACGTCTCCATCAGCCACCCCGCCCAGTCCAGCTGAGGTGATGCCAGCTGACTTCTAGGGGTGGCGCTTCCCGTGTCTTAGCCCTGCTTTGGAAGACAGACACCACACACTCGGCGGCACTTAAGGTAACTTCGCAGACAGGGGAAATCAGAACGTTCCCTGCACGCTGAGGAAACGCCTCACGAGACCTTAAATTTACACGTGGTTGTTCATCAGCCAACAGACAGCCCTCGGTAAAGAAACAAGTAAGCCCCAAACACCCCAGAAGACCTGGGAAAGGGGTGAATCTGCTCTCCAGAGTTACCACATTACTAATACAAATGCTCTCACAGGAAAACATCCCAAGGAAAAACATCAGCCAACAGCAAGTGGCCTTGAGAAAGATCAAAGGATAGGTCTACTGGACAAAAACATTAAAACAACTGTCCTAAAGATGCTCTAACAACAAAAAGAAGAAACGGAAAAAGTCAAGTAAAGGACATGTGCACAGAACAGAAAGATTAATGGGACAATCACAAAAGAAGAAAAAAATTATAGAGATAAAAAGTACAATAACTAAAACTAACATTTTGTTACACTCATAGGTAGATTTGAGTTGGCAGAAGAAATAGTGAACTCAAGAAGCAGAAAGAAAAACAGATTTACAGAAGTGAACAGAGACTGAGGGGACCTGTGAGGGACCTGTGGGACATCAAGAGAGACAGCACATGAACACGGGTGGGGTCCTGGCAGGGAGAGAGAAAAGGGGTATCAAGACTATCTGAAGAAACAACGGCTGAAAATGTCCAGATGTGAAAGTCATTAACACAGGCGTCCCCTGAGTCATGACGGTGTTGCATCCTGACAGCCCTCGTGTGCTACGAACATCATTTAGCCAAGTGTATTTCCACATGACAGCTCAGCTCTGCCCCCCAAGATGCGCCCGGAACTTCCTCCTGTTTCCCCACAAAGGGCATGGACATTAGGGCCTCAGGACCGGTGAGGACAGATCAGTGCTCACCACACCACAGGGGGGTCAAAGGGGAAGAAGGGCACCTGGCCTTTGCTGTCTTTCTCCCAAAAATACACTGCCAAGTCTTAGGAGAAAGAAAATTAATCTTTATGTACTATAAAAATGTTAATAAAAAGATTATACGAATTGAAATAATAGCTGTTACGCCTTAGATCTAAACTGGCCCCAGTCTCTGGTTTGGACAATGACCGGTCCATGGGGTGCTGTCCTCATCAGAGGATGACGCATGGACCTCCCAGGGCTGGGTGTCTGGGGTGCGACCCAGAGTGTGGTCTCGTCTTTGGCTCTTCCTCTCTTCCTGCTTTTCACTATTTTATGGCAATGTTCTTATTTCTGCACATCGAGTTTATGAGATCAGGAAAGTATGATATGATAGGAGAGATGTATGAACAGGCAGAAGTTTCCTGCTACAGAAAAACAGGAAGAACAGTGAATGATAAAAGGATTGGCAAGTAGGTCACTGACAACATAAAATAACAAACTCAGCACAATATCTACTTACTGATACATGAACGAGTGCGTAGTAAGCCAGATGATAAGGAGGTCCCAATCAGGCAAGGAAGATGGAACATGTCTGATTTCAGAAGACAACAGAGAAAGGCAAACAGACGAAGGTGAAGAACTGTCAACATGCCACACAGTGAATACTCTGGGGAAGTGCCAGGACGCAGTCCTTATGTTCCAGGTAAATGACCAGCCCAAACCAAGAAAAGAAACTGGCCTCATTCCCCACTGGTCAGCAAACACTGAGTGGGAACCCAGATTCCTGCACATGGCCATCATGAGGACTGATGCTGGCCCACTCCTGTCCCAGCTGTGGTGTTGTGCAGTCTACACAGGAGCATGGACCTTCACCCCGACCCAACAGGAACAGGGCGCTTCTCCCATGTACGCTAAGGTGATGTCAGAGGAAGCTTAGTGCACTGCCCGCTGCATGTGATATGGTCTCGATCGCCTCTGCCGATGTGAGTGGAAGCGCTGCTGGGAGCAGTGACGAGACGACCCGGCCTTGCTTCTCAGAGGCAGCAGGGAGGCTGAGGAGGGCCTGACCCCTGTCTGCTCTGGCTGTCACAGGCAACCTGGACTTGGACTTCTATCTACATCTAGAAAAAAATAATCTCCTCCCATCCTGTCCCCACGGCAGAATTAAAGAGGAAGATTTAAATAGATATACAGCCAAATTTAAGTAGATAACAGAGCAGCCAAATGACCAGGATATAGCCAAAAATCACTGGCCATACCAAGAAACGACAACAACAGCAAAAACCTTAAATGGAAAAAAGACAATCAAATGTCAAGACAATGTATCTGTTGGAATTCTCTGACAAAGTTTTTAGAGCAGCCATCATCATTATGCTCCTATGGCAATTACAAACACACCTAAAATATATAGAAAGTTAAATAAAAGAAAGAATAACCAAACGGAAATTTTAGAACTAAAATATATGATAGCTAAAATAATAAAACTCAATTGACTCAAAAGCAGAAGACAGACTCGATGAACCTGTAACAGAGGTCTAATATTTGTGTCATCAAAATCCCAGACTTAAATGAGAAAGAAGGTGGGGCTGTAAAAGATTTGATAAGACAATAGTTAAAATCTCTCCAAATATGTAAAGGACATATACCTATGGATTCGAGAAAAGGAGACCACCCACAAAATGATTAAAACAAACAAACAAAAGTCCAAGTTAAAGAAATCCAGGCCAGGACACACTATAATCAAACTTCTGAAAACTGAAGAAAAAAACAATGTTAACTTTTAATTCAGTGAGAAAGGAAAAAACATTTTAACTATAGGAGAAAAACAAACTACAGAGACCTTTTCATCAGAGACAAGGAAAGCCAAAAGTCTTGAAAGAAGAAAACTGGCAGTCCAGAATTTTGTTTAATATAGCAAAATTAACCTTGAAGAAGAAAGAACCAAAAGCTGCCAGATTAATGAAAACTAAGAAGACCGGTTGCCATCAAATTCACTACATCTTCACACAGATGGGGAAGATTCCCAAGGAAATTTGGACCATCAGGAAGAAAGAGCAACAGAAAGAGAAAAAAATGAATAAATACAATAGATTTTTATTCTCAAATTTTACTTATAAATTGTACTTAATGGTTGAAGAAAAAATACACTATTCCATATGGATTTCCATGTACATGTATGAACCAACACAGATGCTTATTATGTAAGGCAGAAACTAGTAGAACCACAAGAGACATGAAGTCTAGGATTACTAAAGTTAGGTGACTTCAACTTTTCACTTTCAACAGTAGATAGGAAATTTAACATTACAACCATCAGAAGGAATTAGATATTTACTGGACACTCCCCAAGTACAGCAGAATACACTTTCTTTGCCAGTGCACCAAAAGCTTTTACCAAGATGTCCAGAAAACAAACCCTAACTAATCTAAAAATACTGAAATCAGTTTGTTCTTTGATCGTAACAGAAACAAGTAGGAGAAAGACACCAGAAGATCTCCAAACACCAGACAACAAAAGGACAAACTACTAAATAATCCTTGGGCCAAAAAGGAAATCTAAAAAGAAAAATAATGGACTGAATAAAAATGAAAATAAAATACATCAAAGAACTTGTGGAACATGGCTACAGCAGGGCTGAGGGAGCATCTGTAGCACTATATAGTACCTTAAAAGATAGGAAAGGGCCGGAGGGTTAGCTCAGTGGTTCCAGCGCCTGCCTCGCAAGCGCAAGGACCTGAGTTCGATCCCCGGTTACCACATATAATGCTGGGCGTGGTGGCTCACATCTGTAATCCCAGCACTCGGGAAGCAGAGACAGGAGGATTGCTGAGTTCACGGCGGCTTGCCTGGGCACCATAGTGAGCTCAGGGCCAGCCTGAACTACAAAGCGAGACCCTGTCTCCAAAAAGCAAAAAAAAAAAAGATAGGAAAGTCAATAATTTAAGTGTTCATCTTAAGAAACTACTTTTTTTGTAGTTCACCTTAAGAAACTACAAAAAAAGGCAAAGAAGCCTAAGACACAGAAAAAGAAGGGCATAACAAAAGAAAGCACAGATATTAACACTGAAATAGGAATGAAACCAATGAAAGAAAAAGCTGATTCTCTGAAAAGACTATAAACTTTGTAGTAAGACTGATAGAGACAAAAGACAGTAAGTAGCAAGACATCACAACCAATTTAGAAGTGAGATACCACAAGAATGTCAAAAGGAAAGCAAGGCCAGGCCGTGAGCAACTTCCTGGCATGGATCTGACAAGTTGCACAAAATGAACTGATTCCTTGAACACTCAAATGACTACAGCTCAACTTGAATGAGTGATCTGAATAGTTCTGTAACTAGCCCACAGGTTGGATTAGAAGCCACCCATTGGCCACAGCAGCCTCACCAGAGAACTCTGCTGCACTCTTAAAGAACCACCTCTGCTCTGCACAACCCCTAACTGGAGTCAGAGGAGTAGGAAACAGTTCCTTTCTGAGGCCAAAACAACACAAACCAACACAACAAGAGAGAACTAGAGATCAAAACGCTTTAGGAATACAGAATTTCAAGTCCTTCAGAAAAATGTTAGCAAACAGAATTCAGTAACATATATGCAATAAATGGGGTTTATTCTGGATGGAAGGATGGTTCAATACCTAAAAACAAATGTATTCCATCATATTAATGGTAGAAGAAAAAGTATTCACATACAAAGTGTCTACTGTAGCTTTACAAAACAAGATTTAAAATCATAATTATGTATTTCCACCCCAGCCCACCCTGCAACCAATCTGGGGGACTGAACCCAGAATCTTCATACTGACCTACATCCACAGACTCTTTAATTTTTAAATTCTGAACACAGTCTCACTAAATTGCTAAGTTCTCCAGACTGGACTTCAACTTGTGATCCTCTTCCCGCAGCCTCCCAGAGTGCCGGGGTCACAGGTGTATGCATCTCAGGCAATTCAGAAGAATCTCTCAAGGACCTGCAAGCCATTCTTTTGAAATGTCATCATCAAAAAGAATAAGGTCTCCATCTCTTAGAATGCACATAAGGACTGCAGTACCTTTGACAAGTCTGAGCTCACAAACATGGCCAGCTTGGTCTCACATACAGGACCCGCTCTTTAGCATCTTTTCCTTCGGTGACTCTAGACTGAAGTCCCTCTTCCTTTAAAAATGCATAAACCAGGGCCGGAGGGTTAGCTCAGTGGTTCCAGCACCTGCCTCGCAGGGCAAGGTCCTGAGTTCAACCCTGGTAACCACAGACAATGCTGGGTGTGGTGACTCACGCCCACCAGCAATCAACCAGCAATCAGCACCACATACCACAGTGCAGGGCGTGGTGGCTCACGCCTGTCATCCCAGCACTCAGGAGGCAGAGACAGGAGGATTGCTGAGTTCGAGGCTTGCCTGGGCTACATAGTGAGCTCAGAGCCAGCCTGAACTACAAAGTGAGACCCTGTCTCAAAAAAAAAAAAAAAAAAAGAAAAAAAATGCCTAAACCACAATGGAGCTCAGCTCTTGCCTTAACATTAGGCATAACTTCTACATTCCTACTTGCTGTGGAAGGAATTTTAGCAACCTGTGAACACCCCAAGGTCTAACAAAGGGGAGTGTGCAAGAAGATGGAACTAATATCTCACACCCGTGGAGCCCAAGATTCAGGACCAGGCATAACAGAGACTGAGGCCAAGAGTGAAGGAAGCAGAGCAGGAAGTTTCAAAACAGAACTCAAAGAGCAAATAACCTGAAAAGACAGAAGCAGCACAGTCAGGACTCAAGGCTGTTGCAATCCCAGCAACTCCGGAGCCCTTCAGCCCTCACTGGAGTCTGAAGATGAATCTTAGCTGCTTCTCACCTCCTTGTCACTCAGCTTGTATCACATTCTTTCTTCTCATACAACCAGTGCCAGGGTCCTGGCTTCTGTGCACATCCGGCAGCAAGTGCTGCTCAGTATCAGTTAAGAAAAAGCATTTGACTTAATTCTACGATTCATAGGAAAACCCCTCAACACTCAACTCAAGAAGAGCATGTAAAGAACTACAGCTGACTTCAAGAGAAGTGTCTAGAAAGTAAAATCTTTCCTCCCATGGCCAGGAAAAAGGTGAGGCTTGGCCATCACGCTCAGGCAATCTATGAGGTACTGAAAGTGCTAGTCGGTGTAAACAGGTGAGGAAAGGAAATAAAAGGCTATCAATTCAAAAGGGAAAATAAAATGCCCCCTATTTGCAGGAGATGTAAAGGTCTCTACAGAATATCCCAGGAAAATGACCAAAGATTTAAAAAAAAATAAATTCCTAGAATAAGTGAGGTTAGCAAGTTTTTGGAATACAAGATCAAAATATAAAAACCAATTCTATTTCTGCACACCAGCCGTGAACACATGAACATCGAGTACTATTTGTAATTGCTCAAAAACAACTTCAATATCAATTTAACAAAACATGTTAGAACTTGTACACTGAAAACTATAAAGTGCTGACTTTAAAGAAACCAAAGATCAACAAAAATGGAGAGAAAGACTGTGCTTTTAAGATGCAAATTAAGTCACAATGAGATATCACTAAAAATATTCTACCACAGCTGAGTACAAAATTAATGACAATACCAAATGCTACAGCGGAAGCAGAGTGGCTGAATTTTTCACACCCCGCTGGTGAGAATGTAAAGTGGTACGGGTGCAACAAACTACTGATACGCACAGGAAGCAGGATGGACACGCAGAGTGGAAAAAGGTCCAACTGCAAGGCCCCATCCTTAAGATTTTGCTTATGCCATTCTACAGATGAAAATTTGGGAGCGGTCATCAGAAGCTAGAGATAGTTGAGTGTGGAGGAGGGCTGTTCCACAGTAGAACGGCGTGAGAACGATCTTTATGATCACAGAACAGTTCATTTCGTTTTGCTGTGTTTTGGAGGCTGGGGATGGAGCCAGGACCCCCCACACATGCAAAGCACACGCTCCACCATGGAGCTACACCTTGCATCCCAGTCCAGGATCTTGACCGTGGTGGTGGCTGTCTGAATACAAACATGATAAAATGACATACACACACACACACACATAATCAGTGACATCTGTAAGGCAAGGAGTTGTCCTAGAATCAACGCTTTAGTTCTGATGAGATGCTGCAGTCATGTAACACATTACCACTAGGAAGAGGAGGTGGAGGGGGATGACATCTCTTCTGTACTGTTTTTGCAATTTCCTATGAATGCCTACAACTACGCTAAAATAAAACTGACTTAGTTTTTAGTTTTCTTATGTGGTAGTCTTAGTATAACACACAGGAAAACAGTCCTTCAGCGAGGGTATGACTTGCACCATCTACCAGCAGAAACTTAGCAATATCACAAGAGCGTGAACAGCTTGATGGTTCTGACCTCTCTGGGTTACTTACAGTGACCTTACCTACCTTGTGAATCCAAAGATGGAACCAAGTATGAGAAGGTGTACCTTCCTGAGACATCGTACCTATTTCCACTTCTTTCATGAAACACTAGCTAGTATCAAGAGCAGAGAGTAGGACAGGATTAGAAAACTAGAAAGGTTACATACTTTAATATTAACAATGAAAAGGGAAAGACCCACCAGAAAATACATAACTGCAGATAGGCATGGTGGCGCACACCTATAATCCCAGCACTCTGGGAAGCTGAGACAGGAGGATCACAAGTTTGAGTTCACCCTAGGTAATTTAGCGACTTGATGAGAGCTCTCTCAAACCTAATAATAAGGGCTGTGGATCTAGCTCAGTGTAAATTCCCTGAGTTTAATCCGTAAGTATTGCTTCCCTCTAAAAAAAGAATTGGAAATAATCAAATGAGATTCTTCTTACACTCTTAATGAATTTCTGTATTGTTTTCTCACAGCACTGATTTCCAAACTGTGAGACCAGAATACTCACTGGGGTGCTGCAGGATGTTTTCACTTTTGGTGAGAAAAATGATGATGCTGAGCATTTGTCAGACACGATGCAAGTTCATGGCTCGAGACAGATCACAGTTTCAGTCTGGGGTTGTCCTATGTTGATCTCAATCGAGTCATACCGGGAACTGTCAGGTCTTTCTTTTAACTCACAGCTCTCAGAAACCAAATACTGAGGCACGAGGCACCGTGACTGAGAAAGTCTGGGAAACGTGCAACAGGGTATGACTGGTATTTAACTAATCGATTCCAAAGCACCTTGGAAGACACGTCTCAGTCACCTATCTCTTAACCTGGCTCCCATAAGCTGCTGCCTACGCCCTTGTAGGAACAAGATTTCCAGGTAGGACAGTGAACTTACTTGCTCTTTACTCATATGATCACAAAGGAACAAATAAAAAGCATACATGAGACAACTGTAGAGAGACATCACATACTCCAGGGGACCCTCCCATGTATGAAGGGCTCTCCACCCCTCACAGCCTTTGAGCACTGGATTCTCAGCCTTTCACCCTCAGATCACTGGACGATGACAACACTTCTGCACTGGTTTCTCCTACATCTTTGCAAATCCAACCCCCATAATGCTGCCACACAGCTACTTCCCTACCTAAAACCCTTCCGTGCCTCCCATTCCCTCCTTGCCCCAGCCTAAGCCCCCTTCCATTGGCTGCCCAAGCTCACCTGGTCCTCGCCAGCACCTCTGTACTTCGCTGGGGATATATCTGCGAGTGTTTTCCTCCTAACACACCTCCTCGCCAGGCCTCACTCAGACCCAGGCCAACAGCAGCTCCTCTATGAAGCCCCCCCTGGGGCTCTCGTGCCACTTCCGGACACTTTTCCACTTATTTTTTTGAAAGCAGGGGCCATTTTTTACTCATCTTTTCATTCTTGGTATCCAGAGCAGCATCAGACACACAAGTATATTCAACAAGCACTGAGAGGCTATCTCAGGCTCACTTCAGTTCTTATTTTTTTAAGATTTATTTTGGTAAATTCATTCTCTTCGTAGCTCCTTTAACATTCCAAATGCCAGGTCTTTGTTCCTATGTTCCCTGATGTCCGAGAACATATTCTTGCTAAGAGTCAAGACTATGACAGACCACAGGTCAGATACAAAGGACAAGCCTTTTACCTCATGCTTCTTTGAGACTAGAGCTTGTGAATTTTAACCATGTGACTCCCATATTATTAAATATCATTAACCCAAGAAGTTGTATATGAAGCCACTTACGTTATCGTGAGGGGAAAAATGAGTCTTCCATTGCCCTAGTTGGGCCTGACTCTACTTAGATAAAAAGCACGTAGCTAAGTAAACACCACAGCTCATTCTTGACCTTTTCACTTTCTGGTATCAACCTGTTGCTTCTTGGTACGGTTCATATACCCTAGAATTCAGGCCCCTGGATTCTATGTGCGATCCAGCGGTACTCTGATATAGTCATGGAGTTGTACAACCAACACACTATGTAATTCCAGAACATCCCAGAACCCCAGAAAGAAACCCGCACCCACTGGCAGTCACCTCCCGATCTGCTCAGCCTCCAGCCATTGGCAACCACCAATGTACCTTTTGTTCCTATCTCTAGCTTTGCCTATTCTGAAGGCTTCCTATGAACACAACCATGCAGTACATGCCTTTTAGGACCTGGCATTTTCCACCTAGAAATTACATTTTCAAGGTTTACCCATGTCCATTTCTTTGTTTTGTGCTGAAGATCGAACTCAGGACCTTGTGCTTGCCATGTCCATTTCTTAAGAGAATTTCTTTAACAGAGAATGTGAACAGAAAACTATGTGGGGGTCATATAATGACTACTGAGTTTCCCCCACCCACATGCCCCTCACCTCCCCACTTCACATTATTTGAATCTAATCCCAAACACCATATCCAACCACAACAGCAGCTCCACAAGCACCAGTATTGTGTGAAGGGTTTTCCCTTCTTAGTCTAGTGGCTGACCTCTACCAACATTTCTCCTCTGCTAGATATTTCTTACTTTAAAAAGATACCAGATTAGGGTATTTGTTCTGACAAATAAAAGCATTAAAGGAGAAAAGAAGAAATAGCATCACAAACTACAATCCCAAACAAAATTCTCCAGATGCCAAAACTCAAAGCAATCTGAAACTTGATAAATACCTCAGTATTTTTACTGACAGCCAGAACATCATGCCGGGGTTGTTTACTCTTTCAGCTTTTCCTCGTCATCCCAGGAAAGGACTAGAGGTTATTACAAGGGTATTTAGTTTTTGTTTTTAGCATATGCCTTTCTGAAAATGCCAAACCAGAAAGCACTTCAAGATGCCTAGATGACGGCTAAAAACAGAAGCAATTTCCCACAGAGGAGTTTATGGACCTTAGGCACAGAATTTAGGGCTTTTTCTTTTTAGGATTGTGTTAATGTTTGTTTTAGGAAAGGAAGCAGACAAACTGATATTCACCACAATAAAGTGAGTAAAAGTCAACTGAGAAACAGAGGAAAGGCTCAAGAGCACAGATGTAGGCGCCTGAGTCCCTCTTACCCTTCTGTGCGCTACCAGGAGGCAGTTGGAATGCTCGTGCTCACACGCGATCTCATAGTCGGGCATCAGACCCACCAATTCGCGGACAAAGCGGACAACTTCCTCGTGCCAGGGTACGTTGGCCATGGTCAGACTGCTTGCTGAACTTTCTCCGCAGTAGGTGACACCCTGCAGGAACATCACAACAGTAGGGATGGTTACAGACCTGCTTGACTGTCTCAAGAATTCAGAGCCCAAGAGTCGTCAAGGTCTTCTCATCCAATGCAACCCAGCCCGTACTTTAAAATGAGGAGGTGGCAGGTAAAAGATTGCTGAGGAGACCACACAGGTGTTAGTAACAAAGAGCCACAGCGAAGCCAAGCTGATGAGCAACTGTGCTGTATGCAGTGTGACCCTACTGCCGTCTACACACTACATATAATAGACTCGTACCAACGGTGCACCTCTCCATGCAGGGTTACCCGTGCACTGCAGCAGGTGAATTCTAAAGGACTCACAATCCCTCATACAGTGACAGCGGACCCTTTAGAGCTTTCAATGACACAAAGAGCCCCCCTCGGCACACATCCCAGAGGCTCGCCACCACCGCCCAGTGCGTCACAGTGAATGAATCCATTCTCTAGGACAATGGAGATCGAGGCTGTTACCCCTTAGACACCTGTAACAATTCACTCAGCAAATGAATCACTGGGAAAATGAGACCAGCTGCCATTCCCAGGACAACTGAGGTTCAAACCGGTGCACTTTTTATGCTTTTTCTGTAACAGGCCAAACAGGGGTCCTTTGAGATTATTCTTTAGGGAGATCACTGCCCAGTGCACTCTGAAGAGGAATCTCTACAAACAAAGACTCCCCCTACAGACCTCCCCACACCCACACACTTCTCCTGCCGATACGGGATTCCCAGAAACCGATCCACAGTGAATAAGCCAGCTGCTGCTCCTCTGGACTCCGCCTGACAGCCCAGGCGTGTCTCAAATTAGTTCTCTGACCAGTACATTACAGAATGATACACTAATGAGCTCCTGATAATAGGGGATATCTTAATTCTGTGAACTCTTCAGATACCCCCAAATCAAACTTTCTTGATAAAAGCCCTGACTGTTTCTAGACGGTTAAAAAAATTAAACAGAAAGGGACATGCAGCACTCAGAGTTTCTGTGCCCTCTCACACACAGACGGACAGACACACAGACGGGAAGAGGTGGAATGACTATTAAATTTTAAAAACCCACAAATGAGCACTGCAGAGTGACCCTGCCCCACAGATGGCGGAATGGGGACTAGGCCGGAGACTCGGACGAGCTCTGCAGAATGTGCTGCTCCAGATGGCTGTTCACAGAGATGGCTGGTACGCTGAGCGAGGCGGGCTCTGCTGAATATAAACTACCCACAGCCGGCTTAATTACAATAAACAAGAAAACCTTCTCTATTTGCCCACTGATTTACAGAATTCATTAAACGGAGTGTTAGGTGAACTTTTAAAAAGCAAGTAATAATACAGTTTAAAATACGATGAAGAAAGTATTGCTGAAAAACTGTTAAGCTCTCCCAAATGCATAAGAAAATACAAAACAATTTATTGATAGGTCATACAATGCACTTAGCTTCAATTTAAATACCGTTTATGTTATGTGAATTATACAAACAATCAAGTACATAGCTATTTCAAAGGAATTTCTGTTTAATATTTGAAAAGTTCACTGAAGCACTGAGATTTCAGATGAGATTGTACAGTCATGGCAAGGACTCTTAAAAATACTTTAATACTTTATTATTCTGCAATAATAAATCATGAAATATTAAGGGAGATTTGGTTTGGAAACAGTGTAAGAAAACGAATGCCACGCTCACTGCTACACTTTTCATAACACTTCTGACAGAATATGGCGCTTTATAATTTATAAGCCCCTCCACACCGGAGTACTCCTTTTACTCAGTCAAAGCGCTTGGAGGTTACCTCAGCCAGCTCTTTCTTGTGCTGTATCAAAAACAGCTGGAGCAAAAATGGCCTCGGGGAGTTAGGCAGCAGGTCTCCACGAGCAACTCACTCAGTGTAGGCCCCTGGTCCCTCAACGCCTGGGGCCTCCTGGCTTTGGCCTCGTCTCCTCGGCCCCCACCCCGCTCTGCGGAGGGTCTGCTCTGACTCTGCTCCTCAGCACACCTGGCCCTGGCTCACCGAAACCCCCTTCGCTCTCCCCTGTGCCAGTGTCTGCCACTGCCCCACCACTGCCCCACACATCCCTCAGGGCGGGGTCCGCCCCTCAGCTGTGCTCGAGACAACCTGAGGGACACAAGGCCTGCAGTGAGGGGCAGGAGGGACAGGTGCTCATGCGGGATCTGCGGGCGGAGGAGGGGCACGTGGGCCAAAGGCAGCTGTGGAGAACAGGCCCCAGCGCGTCTCCCACACCCTGAGCCTGCGACCATGACTCTGTGACGCATCTCAGGACACAGGAGCCACGAAAGCTCAGTTTCATGGCAGCGTGGGAAGTTTGCCTTGGGATTCGTGCTCTGTGGGAAGAGCAGTATTTCCACAGCTACTTGATGTTCTCCTGAAACTGACTGACTGCATGTCAAGAGATCCCTAACGCTGATTTTGTCCCTATCGTTGGATGACTAAAGAGACAGACTTCATGAAGTTTTTTTTTTTTTTTTTTGCTTTTTGGAGACAGGGTCTCGCTTTGTAGTTCAGGCTGGCCCTGAGCTCACTATGGTGCCCAGGCAAGCCGCCGCGAACTCAGCAATCCTCCTGTCTCTACCTCCCGAGTGCTGGGATTACAGGCTCGAGCCACCACGTCAGGCATTGTGGTATGCGGTATTGATTGTTGGTGGGCGTGTCTCCACGCCCAGCATTATATGTGGTTACCGGGGATCGAACTCAGGTCCTTGAGCTTGCGAGGCAGGCGCCAGAACCACTGAGCTAACCCTCCGGCCCTCATGAAGTATTTTTTGACAACATCACCCCTTTAACCCAAAAAGGCTTCACTAAGTCCCCTCCAAAATCAGCCCCTCCTCAGCATGGCACGGGAGGCCTTCTGTGCCTTACTCTGTGGCCTCCGGACCAGGCCCCTGGGCCCTTGCTCACCCCTCACCTACACGTGTGCCAGAGCCCAGCCGGGAACCTTGCCCCCAGAGGCCTCGTCTCATCCTGCTCTGTGTGGACCGATACCAGGTGACCAGGTGAGGTGAGACCACACTCGGCACCCCGAGAGAAATGGAGCCCCACATTTCTGCTGCAGCCTCCGGAGCTCTTCCTGCACACACTCGATTCATAGGGTTCAGGGTTTCCCCTCTGTCCCGGTTATGGACCAGGACCTAAGCAGCGCTCCATCCAGGCACAGCAGTGAGGCTCCTTCCGTGCAAAGACGGAGGCCAGCTGCACTAGGACAGTCACCCCGCAGGCACGGGAGGCAGACACTGAGCCCCACAGACAGGCACAAGGCTACTGAAGGCAGGAGAAATCATTTGACAACACTTCATTACTGAGCACTTTCTGTTCTCAAGGTGCAACACGAGGCAGGGGTACAGTGACAGCACTACACGGGGACTGTGTTATTAAAGTTTTCCATAAAGCAGATGTTTGTAATATAAAACATATCTCCACAAACAAGCAAGCAAATGACAGCTAAAAGTCTCAGGCCAGCAAAGAAAGTCCTATTTAAGCCTAATGAAGCTAAAATACAAGTTAATTTACAGGGAATATAACAAAAATGGTTATATGACTGGCATGGAAAGAAAAGAGGAAATCAATAGAATAAAGAAATAGCTTCTTTTGATTTAGTCTCAGTAAGTGTCCCTAATGGAAAATGGTCTCAACATTTACTGAACACAGGAATAGGCTACTCCAATTCTCAAAACAAATCTCTTAACCGGACCCTATGATTCTCATTTTTGTATTGTAGTACTGAAAAAATGTAGGCTCAAGGAAATCAAGCCATCTGCCCCAGGCCACAACCCTCCATTTCAGGAACGCATCAAAACTGCCTTCATGTGAGAGTGCAGGCCGTCACGGACGCCAGGACCCCATGTCCACACAGGCAAGCAGGTGGCGGGCGGACAGTGAGCGCTGCCTGGCCAAGCACTGGCACTGCACTGGTAACCGAGGGTGTTACTGACCGCAACTCACACAACCGACATTATAGCAATTCTTTTCCATTAAACCCACAAATACAGTAAGACAAAGTGGGCAGAAGATGGAAAAGGAATGACAGAATTTCCTATCAAGCTCCTAATCCAACCACTAAGCTAGGGTAGCTAAGAAGACAAAAATGACAGAAAGAAGTTGAACAGACACAGATGTGAGAAGCCTTGAGTACATTCACTAATCTGCAAAGAGTTCAGTACAGTTTTCTGAACACACATATGTTTCTATTTAAATAATGAAAAGCAACCCCACTGAAATGCACGTAAGACTGTAACAGCATCATGTGCTTCTGCAGGGAGCCCTGGCTACTTCACCAGCCCTGGACAACTTGTATTATTAATCACACATCCTGGGGTCACTTATATAACCTTGAGATACTATTGAATTTGTCAGATCCCTTTGAGGTTCAGAGACCAAGGAGACTTCTCATTTTTTACCAAAAGCACAGGTAAGGAACAAGCCTTCCGCATGCTAGTCCAGGTAGGTGGGTAGCCTGTCTCCGAAGGTGAGAGGGTGCAGCCTTCCTGGAAGCCCAAGTCCCCATGGAACCTGTGGAGGACAGGGCTATCTCCTTTCTTCTGCCCCTAAGCGTCATCCTTCCAGACCTGACCCATCAGTTGTGTTCTCAAAAGTGCATCTTCCCAACATATTCGATTCGATGTGCTTATTCCTGGAGGGACTTTGGATTATCTCAGCCTACCACATTGCTAGTTCTCATCAAATGTGTGTGTTTTTTTTAAAGACATTACTTTTTTTGCTTTTCTGAGACAGGGTCTCGCTTTGTAGTTCAGGCTGGCCCTGAGCTCACTATGTAGCCCAGGCAAGCCTTGAACTCAGCAATCCTCCTGTCTCTGCCTCCCGAATGCTGGGATGACAGGCGTGAGCCACCACACCCGGCACTGTGGTATGTGGTATTGATTGCTGCTGGGCGTGAATCACCACACCCAGCTTTGTATGTGGTTACTGGGATCAAACTCAGGACCTTACGCTTGCGAGGCAGGCGCCAGAACCACTGAGCTAAATCTCTGGCCCAAAGACATTACTTTTAAAACACTTCCATTTTAGAAAAATTTAAACTTAATAAGATAACAGAAAGATGAGATTTTAGACATAAGCAGTTTCATCCTGTTGAGCAGGAAAACATACACTTCTCCACTCACTGACTTCAACTCAGCACTAACACCCCCATTACCCTGGAACCCAGGAAACCTCTACCACTGAGCTGTATTCTCAGCCCCATTTCTGTCTTTTAAGTTACAGAAGTAATGTGTGCTTGTTCTAATTATTAATACTGAATTATGAAAACTAAACTCAGTAAGTCTTTCCTTCCCTTTCTCCCAAAGAGAACACTATTAGCAAGTAGAACATGATTAGCAACTGGATATACTTCCATACTTCCCTAAGTATTCATGAACATACGTGGTTGAAAATATGCCATGAACATTATTCTATAACTTGTCTTTCAGTCGTATACTACATCCCTTTTGCTGCTTCACTTCAAAAGGCAGAGACTTTGTTAACTTGTTAGACCGAGGAAAAGCGAGTCAACAAGCGTGTGCTCTGACCCATGGACAGACTGGGTACCTGATGCCACAGGACATTTCCACCCGAGGTCTTCTAGAAAAGTCGGGGTGCTCATGACCATGCTTTCCCCAGATACAACACAGACTATTATCTAGCACGCCATACTTCACTAGTAAGAACACTTTAAATCGTGCTCTGAATACACATTCCTCTGAGAATTTTCAATTATTAAACCTCTCAAAATAGCTCATTTTAGTTTTGTAGGTTTTGCCTATTCAAGAAGATATTAATCTCTTAAATAACGTGCCCATATCAATTATTTTTATCTTCAGACATTTAACAAGAACTAGCACAGAAAGAGGGCTTACAGATATTGGAGAAAAGCTCTGTTTTTATAACATCTCAGATATGGACAAAGGCTATTTCCTAGTAATGCTAACAGGCTGCCAAACGGGGGGAAAAAAAAGTCCCTCAGAGAATAACCCTGTTTACAAAGTAACCATCTTCCTTCAAAATGTACTTTCTTTCTGATTATATCTTTTCACTGTAGAAAACAGAGAGAGAGATATGCAGATGGAGAAAGGAAGAAAAAAGGTGGCCAAGCCGTCAGCCAAGTGGCTTTATAATAACAGAGGTTTTACTGTAACATAATTTGAGGCAGCCTCTTTAATAGCTAAATCATAAATTAAAAGACCACTAATCTCTGCTGCTGGCACGGTTTTCTTAACCCGAGACATATATTTGAGATGTAGTTTGTATCTTTGCATCATTAAGCCTCCGGCCAAGAATAACCATTTGAAATTAAAAGCAATTTCAAGAAAAAGTCTGCATGCTGAGCAGGGATGACCACATGCCCAGAGAGCACCATCTTACCTGTCCCGCCTCTGCGCCTCAGGGGTGCAGATCTGAACCCTAGTGTAACTCTGAAGCCCCTCTGACCACACAGAGCACCTGCACAGCAAGGGCCGGTTGTCCTTTTGTGCGGGGACACTGTCCTGTCACCTGCCCACTGGGTGGACCCTCGGCCGCCTCCCCTTCACTCTCCCACCCTCATCTGCGTCTCGGGTCTATGAATTCTAGATCGATTTCCACTGCTGCCTCGCCCCAAGCCCCACGCCCGTGCAGCCTGCGGCCTCATGGGACCTACACCTGGATATCAGAAGACAAATCTAATACGGCCAGCAGGGATCACTTAAAATTTCTCCCCAAACTTGTCCCCACTTTCTCTCTCTCAGTCCACAGTCCCACCCTGCACATGATTAAGCCAAAACCCAGAGACCTGTCCTCTGGTCTTCTAGCCTACTGAAAGGCTCCATCAGTGCTTCCTGCTGGTACCACTTCCAGAACGGACCCCAGACACGCCCACTGCTCTCTGCCTCCACCAGCCGCCTCCACCTCACCCCCCCAATCCTCTGCCCCTCCCCCCTCCTCCTCCCAGGCCTGCCAGCCACTGGTGCCCTCTGCTGTCCACTCAGGATGCGGCAGCACGGGGCACTCTCGAGTTCCGTCGCCTCACTCATCACCTTCAAGCTATTTTAAAACCTTAAACTGAAGATGTTAATGAGTTCTAGAATGTATGATAAAATAGAAAATATTCAAAGGGAAATATGGTGGAGGGAGAGTGATGAGGGGTAAAGAAAAATGTGATGGTAATAAAAGGGAAACAAAGCTTATGTATTTAGGGGGTAGGGGGTAGGGGTGGGGGGTGGGTAGGGGAATGGGAAAAAATGAGAAATTATGTCATATACTGGTACAAATTCCCAATATTGAGTGTAATCATGATGTGTATATACAATGTACCAATAAAGATAAAAATAAGCAACAAAAAAGCTTACTGCTAAGCTCAGCTTAAAATCCAGTGCCCAAATCTGTTTGGGAAAGGACTAGAAAAGCAGCCCCCCACCCCCCGCGTCTCTGCATGACAGACGCATTCACCCTCTGACCCAGAAGTCCGCTTGGAGAAATCCTCCCCAAACACAGTGGCAAAAATAAAAAGGAGATGAGCCGGGTTTGTTGGCACAACCGAAGAACTATTCCCAGGATCCGCACAGCCTGCGAATCAGGAGCTGACGGCTCGCGCTGCTCCAGCCCCCAAGCGAGGGGACGGTCTGCCGTCCCAACACCCACAGCAGAGCGCACACGGGGAGCTCCGTCTCCACCGCCTCGGCTGCCCCTCCTCAGCCTCCACTGATAGATCACTCTCTTCAATAAAATAAGGAGGGTGTATGAAGGGAGGAGGAACTGAGGGACTAAAAGAAATTTAAGAAAGTATAATGTATGTTCCCCGTTTGGATCCTGATTCAAAAATACAGTTAACTAAGTAATACTAGATTTATCGAATAAAAATTGTTTCTAGAATTAAAGAAATGTGCAAATTTTGAAACCTCTGTGTGCCAACAATGAAGCCAGTAGCCGTGAGGCTAGGAGGAGTAAGCTTTTGAAAGAGCCCGTGTCCCAGAGACACAGGCCGGCACAGCTGGGGACGGAAGGTGCCACAAGACAAGCCAGTAAGAGCAGGACGCAGAGCCCACAGCTGGGCGGAGATCGGGCACAAGGCCGCGCGCAAGCAGCTCTGTCCGGCTTCAAGCGTGCGGGGTCTGGTCACCCCGGGTAACTGTTGGAGCTGAGAGAGGCCGGACAGACGGGGGAGCATCAGACCGGCCATTTTCTGCTGTCACATGCTTGAATTTCTTCACCAAGTTGATTTAAAGGTCAACCAGTTACTCATCACAACACTCCCAGCTTAATGTCACTACTCAAAATTACTTATTGTGTGTTGTCTGTCTCTGACTAAAAGACAAACTCTGTAAGAGCGAAAGCTTAATCTTCTTTACTGTCATTAAAGTGGCCTAGAGCTGGACCAGGTTCTCAATATTGCTGAATGAACAGGAAAATAATGTGCCCAGGAGCTGCTGTAGAGGTTTTCGGCCAGGTCTGATGGGGGAGGGGAAATCATGGGGACTGGACCCGGGTCCTCACACCAGCTACACGCCTGGCTCAAGAGGGCGGCCAGGTGGGGCTCAAACGTGTGAAGCCCCTGCTTCGGCCTCCACGGGCACTGGAATGACAGATGTGCGCCCCATGTCTGGCTCCCTGTACACTTGCAATAGCGTCCAACTGTCTCACGGACGTCCGCACCTGGCAGCAGGGCTCACCTTCACTTCGATGAAGTCGGGGCGCCCCAGGGCCACGAGCTCTGCGTAGGCCTGGACTTCGTCCACGTTCCAGGACTTTACAAGCGTCAGTCTGTAGACAGTGCGCTGCGGCTGGGACAGAGGAAAGGACAGCGGTTTGTAATCTCAGACGCCACCTATTAAGGAAACTCTCAAACTTTTGCAACACACAGAGCACCCAGGTCAGGTGAACCCCAGTGTGAACTTAGACAAAGTGAAGTTACATGTGAGTGGCACATGACAAAAGACGTTGACATGTACTCGGGGGCTCATGAGCGCCTTAGTAAAGGCGCAGATGTGAGAATACGCCTTTTCTATCCCTCGCGACATCTAACAGGACATTGGGGACTGCGACGACGCGTACACTCAGATTCAGGAAGAAGCAGCAAATTGACAGAATGGTTTGAGGCTGCAGGGAAATTAATCCAAACAACCTTCAGGACAAGAACGATCACTTGTCTTCTTTTTCTACTTTCTTGTTATTTAATAATCTTTGGCCGTGTTTTTCATTCACAGAGAAGGCACATCCTGGCCTATTGATGCTCCCCTTTGTTTACATTGTAACCAAGATGTGCCTGCTTTCCAAAAAGCTCACACCCTTTGACTCTGGGCTCCCTTGCAGGGTAGGAAAGAAATTACTACACGCGCAAAGATTTACTGAAGAAGTTCTCACAACAAAATTACTGACAGTAATACAGGAAGTATGACCCTCCCCTGGAGTGGAGGCAGGAAGTGTGACTTACTTATGGCCAACAGGAAGTGGCAAAGGTGATGGGGGGTCATGTCCTGCACACTCCCAGGTAAGTAGTGGGGGCCCAAAATAATGGAGAGAAAAGTAAAGTGAAGACATAAACGAAAAGGGCTCTAATCTCTTTACCAGTGTTTGTATTCTTATTTATTTGCAGTAACTACTCAGAATTGAACCCAGGGCCTTCACACGAAGCTATATCCTTGGCCCACTGTATTTCGAGACAGGATCTCACTAAGTTCCTAAGTTTCCCAGGCTGGACTTAAACTTGTGACTTTGGTGCCTCAGCCTCACAGAGTGTTGAGATTTCAGGCATGTGCCACCCTGCCTGGCTTGTATATTTTGAAATCTTCCATAGTTAAAAAAAAAAAAAAAAAA
>PVIC010015005.1:0-35768 GCA_004025085.1 Thryonomys swinderianus
AGGAGGAGGAGGAGGAGGAGGAGGAGGTGGTGGTGGTCTGGGAGACCAAGCAAGATCTTGAAAGGGCACTATGTAAAGCTGTGAGAGTGCAGTCAAAGATTCTATGGAGACCCCAGGAAGCTGGAGGTGCCAAGATCATAGAACATCTGTTGAAAATCAGCTGCAGTCAGGTAGTAGAGCCAGTCTAAGAGATATCAAGTGCAATAAGCAAGGCCATAGGAATAGGACTGCCCAAGTCTTTTGGAATTCACATCTCACCACAATGTGTCCTGGCTACTTAACATGGAGTTACAGGATTTAATAGCTGCTCTGATGGGTTGGGCTTAGTTTAGTCCAGTTCCTTTCTATATCCATATAGTTCCATTTTGGAATGAGTGTATTTGTGTGTTGTGTATTGGAAGTGTTTAACTTTTTTAAAAAATTTTTAAATTTTTTAAAAGGTTCACACCTAAAGATTGGCTTTGAGTCTGAGGAGACTTTGGATTTTTACTTTACAGCAATGGTATAACTGTTAAGATTTTGGCAAATCTTAGTGATGGACTAAATACATTTTAATAACATGAAAATGAGTCTTTTGGGGGCCAGGAATGGGATGTTATTGCTTAGATCTAAAATGTTCCCCAAAAATCTCATGTATTTTGGAAGGTGATTGGATCACACAGGTACTATACTCAGCAAAGGATTTATCTACTGATAAGTCCAGTAGCTGAAGATATCTTTAGATGGGGTCTTGTTGGGGGAGGGTCACTGGGGGTATGACCTGGAATGGTGTGCACTTATCTCTAGATCCACCTTTTCTCTCTCTCTGTTTCCTGGCTGCTGTAGGTTAAACAGCTATCCTCTACCATGCCCTTTTACCATCCCATTTCCGTCTTGAACCTAGCTAACTCTGGACTGAACTCACTAAAACCATGAGCCACAATAAACCTCTCCTACCCTAAATTGTGGGTGGTTCATTTTAACAATGGAAAAGTGCTATTTACAGCTAATTGTGGGCAGAGGCAGGTCTTCTACCACCCTCTGCTTGGAGATAATCTTTGATTTTTCTTCAAAAGGTATTTTCCTTCCACAGGCATGGAATAGTCACTCAGCTTCTTCATTCCTGATCCTAGATATAGTCTCCATTTCTGGGTTTTGCAAAGAAATTATTGCTGGAGAAGTAAATGACCATTTTATTATTCTCTTATTCTAATTTGCCATTTAAATAGGCATTTCCAGACTTCTCGATGTTATAGTCTCAGAAGGAACTATTCTTGCTTATAAGGAACTTCCATTCTAAAATTATACAACACACAGACAAAAGAGATAGACGCACAGAGAGACACTGTGCTTTTCTTTTTTTGGTAGAGGCTGAGGGAAGTGCAGAGAAAGGAGGGAAAATAGGAAAGGATGGAGAAAGATCAGCACTATTTAGTAGGTGAAAATAGTGTGGGATCTGTCCCTAAAAAGAAGGGATTTCAGAGCTCCACAGTATTTATTTATTTATGCATATGAAATCAGCCATTTTATATGAGTGATAAAATCAAGGACAATTAGACAAAATTGAGCTTTAATTTTGGATTGGAAGTGTGATTCTTCCACTGAGAAGTCCCTCCCACAGCATCTGAAATTACTAACTAGCTGTGGAAGGCACCCAGAGGCATCAGCCTAAGACAAGTGTGATTTTATTGCCTGCCAAAGATGAAGACATTGATAAGATCCTGTGCTAAAACCAGGGCATTAGAAAATCTCAATGAGATACAGTAGAGGCTACACTATAGCAAGTATTTTTTTAAGGCGTTTTCTTGTTTACAGTTGGCTCAATTTTGGAATTGAAGAAGAAAACGTTGCTGCCACACCCAAAAGTATTTGGCCGCTGGTTGTGGTTTTCAAAGAGGAGTCACAAAAGACACACTATACTCAAGAGCTAGACTTTCTTTACAATTTCACTATCTAAAACATGTTGCGTGTCCCCTAACCCTTAAAACAGCACTACTATCTCTTTTTCTGTACTCATGCCCTATGTCAATAACCACATAGAACCATAGTTAAGGTTCAGGTTCTCTGAGGCGAGATAGATGTGGGGTGGCAGCCCTCCTTAAGTGATCAAGCATGTTCTCCCCTCTGACCTTGGGAGTCACATTTGCTACATGCCAGTGACCATAACAACTACCTCCTAGGACTACCGAAGGGGTCAAGGTCTGACACAAATTGGGAGTTCAATGTTTCCCTTCTTTGTTATCCTTACTTATCACTGAAACTAGCTAAAGCCTGGACATGTCCAGATAAAAATTCTTTAGTAAGAAAGTGCTTAAATGGTCTTTTAAGATAATCCTCCAGAATCTACTCATGAACATTTTGACACCAGCTTTCCAAGAATGGACATTTGTAGAAGCTAGCTCCTCTAAACAGGGGCATTTTGATGTCACAACTTCAAAATCCCCAGTACAGAACACCTTCTTCTAGTAGGAACTGACAGGGAGACAGATCTGAGATTTCTTTCTGTTCCTGACCTCACCAGTCAACCTTGAGATGAAGCTCTCTGGTTTAAAAGAATAACTGTGGCACTGTATTGGTCTTTGTGTTTCTGGGGCAGGGAGTCCTCACTCAGCGTCACTGCCACCATGCAGGGCCTGTGACACCTCTAAGACCTTTCCTCCCAACACTGCTGATGCTTTGCCCCTCCTGTCTAGGCCAGCATTCAGTGAGAAAGCCACACACACAGTGCCAGGCCAGGCTGGGTGTTCTTTCAGGTAACTGTAATCAGTCCTGCTTGGTTCTCAGCCGGGCAGAAAGGAGGGCAAAGCAGGGATAGATCCACTTAGGGCCAGAGAGGGAGGAGTACAGAGTTCATCTCTGGTCTTTACTGTGCAAGAAACAAACTCTAAGCAAGTGTGTCAGGAATTGCCTGGTGAGTGAGATACTAGGGTTGCTTCCCCAAGGATGAGGCACACCAGGCCTCACGCCCTACCCTTTGTGCCCTTAAGTTCCTCTCCAGGAGCCTAAACACCATGACAAAACCTAACCTCCAGGTCTTTCCTTCTATCTTTTTGAAACTTGTTCCACCACAGACTTTCTCTTTCCCAAAGCAGGAGAGAGCAGCAGAGGCCGCATCCTGTGTCAGTGAGGAACCAGAAGCTTGGCTGCCATCTGCTCAGACTGCAGGAGCTCCGCCAGCCAGAGAACTGCGAGGGGAGGGGCAAGCAAAGGGGCGGCCCTGGAGAGGCTGAGCGCCAAAGGGGACTGCCTTGCGGGTCAGCCAAGCCTGCCTTTTTCCTGGCAAACCCACTGGGGGATGAGTAGTAGGTCATGAAGGCTCACCTGCCTGGTTTTGGGGAGTTAGTAGAGTCCAGGCAATGTTTTTGTTCATTCCTTTGCTTAAGAATTGAAGCCAAACAGACTGGTCTTCCAAGGGTTCTGAAGCTACATTTTTATTTTATTATTTTTAATCAAAGTAGCGTATGTACATGAGTTTCAAAAAGCCAACATGACCATTAGGTATGTAATAGTAACATTCATCCCCGAACCATTTGTCTCCCTCCCAATTCTCCTTTCTTGACAACACCATCTCCTGGTATTTACCTCTATATTTGTAGTGCATACTTAGGATGCACTTTCTATTTTTCTCCCAGTATTATATTTATTGAAGGAGACCCTGTCATCTCTCATGTGTGAAGACACGTACATAAACAGCTGCACTCCTCCATTTTCTCAGCAGGCTTGTCACTGCTTCCAGAAAGCCAAACTGGGGTTAGCTTGATGTTTGCGGCAGAACTAAGCCTGCTCAAGTGCTAGAAAAATCCTTTTATCTTGTGCACTTTCTTTTTGGAGCTGGCACTGTACCTGTCAGGTTCCATGTAACTGTCTCTGATTTCCTCCCAACCCCTCCAGCTGAGCCCCAAGCCTCCTTTCCACATGTTCAGCACAGCCAGCCTCCTGTTCTCAGACTGGAGAGCCCCTTTGCCTCACAAACATTTGGGGGTACATTTGAGGACCCGACTTTCTCAGGTTTGGAGCTTTACATAACTTTTCTTGAAAACTAGAACAATGACGGGCTATTCTTTCCATTACACAGGCGATTACTTCTCATCCACAAGCATGCCTTGGCTTTCCGAGAGTGTAAAATTTCCTCCTGTCCTTGGTTTCAAATGTGGTGTGGCCTCTGTTTTGCCAGTCTGATTTATACAAAGCCAGTGAGGAAAAGACAGCTGGTATTCCTTCCAGGTGCAGTGTAATTTAACTCAATGATATCAAAGCCTTTCCAAGTAAAAAGGCCTCCTGGGCTTATTTTAATGAATAGATAAAGCTAATTTGTAATTAGTACATTGAGTTGTTAATATGCAAATAAGGCCTGCTGTTATCTGTAATTAGCACCAAATTCTAGATAACTAAGAATACTGCTTAAGTGCTTAGTAAAGCTTGTCCTCCTCCCTCAGGTCTCCACACATCATCTCCAGCCCACACTCCACTGCCTGGGGACTCTCCTCTGCAGTCCACAGCACCCAGACCTACTCACAGCTGACCTCAAGTTCTGCTTCCTTCCCACACATGCAACCCCTTCCGGGAAATCCTTGTCCCAGCCACTCCCTGCCCCCACAGCAGTTGCTCAGCTCAAAAACCTGGGTCACCTCCAAACCCTGGCCCCCGCTTCCATCCGCATATAGCCCACCCATTTCCCAAGCTGTCGCGCTACCTCCCCAAGGCGGGGAGCCCTCCAGGGTCTCATGTATGTTTCACACCGCAGCCAGCATGATTTCTCCAAACTACTACCTCTTCACTTTAACTCATTTAGGCCTCCAAGTTTCCACCAGGAAGACATACCCAGTCCTGAGGCGGTTCCCTGCCTCCGGCACAAGCACCCTTCCTCGGCACCCGGTCTAGTCTCCAGCCTCCCCTTGTGCATTTAAGCACACATGTGGAACGCACTTGTCTGCTTCAAGACTTAGAGATGTCTGCTCCTACCCTCCCTCATCAATCGACCCACACCAACCCATCAATAGTGCTTGTCGGAAAATAACTGAGAGCTAATCTAGGTTGTTTTCGAAAGTTCTATATCAATTCTTATTTGATTAAAAGTTGCCCTGGAAAAATCCACACCTACGCCCCCCACACACAAAGGTAATTTTGTCTTATCTCTGGCCACTTGACTGCCAGTTTTTTGTTGTTGTTGTTGTTGTTTATTGTTTTTTTTGAGACAGTGTCTCGCTTTGTAGTTCAGGCTGGCACTGAGCTCACTCTGTAGCCCAGGCAAGCCTGGAACTCAGCAATCCTCTTGTCTCTGCCTCCCGAGTGCTGGGATGACAGGCGTGAGCCACCACGCCGCCACTTGACTGCCAGTTTTGAATAGGGAAGTCCTCCGGAGCAGTGGTCTATCTAGCTAGATTGCTGGGCCTGGGACCTTCGCCCCCTGGACTGTCACACCTTGGAACAGTGGCTCCCTGTAAGACCTGGCTGGCTTCCATGACCAGGGAGCCGGCTCCCTGGAGCTAGTTTCTCCAAAGCCACCGCATGGTGCGCGTCTCCTCTCCGTTGCCCACATCTGCAGCCACAGCCTCGAGTGCAGACTAAGTCCTTTGACGGCGGGTTCTGAAAACATGAGGAGTGATTTTCTCTTTGGGAGAACATTTGAAATAACATCTTTCAAGTATGTGCGAGATCAGAATATGAATAGGATGAGGGAGTGGTAGGAAGGGGCTGGGCCACAGCTTGCGCCTTTCCTCTCTAAAAGGAGCCACCGTGAAACTTGCTTTCTTTTTTCTACAAAATGACAAAATCACTGTGGGGACATTTACAGCCAGAATTTCTTTGACATTTTTAAATCTCCAAAATCATCAAAAATAAAACAGTGTAGCATGTGTGTTGGCATGGGAAATACTTTATACTGTGGGGTTGTTTAAAAGACATCAGCGGAGCCTGCTCAGCTTAGTCAGGGTTGCTTTCTGAGCTTTGGGATAATTGAAGCTTTACTTTTAGGGTTCTGGGCAGCATTTACTCACGTGGAAGTGGGTGGGGAGGGTAAGCTACTCACTCAGAACTCATTCTGCAAGAATGGCCACAGGCAGGGCCACATCTCCCCTCTTTTGTAACAGAAAGGAAAGGACAAAAAGGGGAGACATCCAAGGTGCACAAGACAATGGTGAGTCCCTGAATTAAACAGGTATTAGAGACCAGCACTCAACCCACAGCTCACCTTGAAAGACTCAGAAAAGTCTCGGTGCCTCAGCCCTTCTCTCCGAGCTAGAGGGAGTCTAGCAACCTTTGGAGCATCCTGGACTAACTCACACACTCCCTGTTTCCCGAAGGCACCTTGTTGGGTAACTCTCATGACCAAGCACCTGCCCAGAAGGCAGAGAAACAGTGGTCCTGAGGGCCTTGCAGAGAGGCCAGAGGGCTCTGTCCCCAAACCATTCAACTGCTATAAATGAAACACTTCCTTTCCTCACTCTGCTGAGACCTCACCATGGTATCACTGTGATGCCCAAATTGTAGCAGCCCACCAGCACCTAATGACAACTCCTAGCACACATGCAGACAGACAGGAACGTTCGATGTTGTTGAATATGCTGCTCTCTGCATGGAAGAAGTAAAAGTGAGAGGGGCCTGGGTCTTGTGACCTCCCCCTCTGAGAATGCACAGAGTAGACAGTAGAGTGGGCATCTGAACCTCCTCGGCACAGCCTGACCCAAGTCCATACCCTTCTAGGAGATTAGGGCTGGTTCTGAGGCTCTCAAGCCAGCAGCGCTGCACTGTGTACAACTCTGTATTATCAACAGGGCGTAGAAGTGCACACCTGTAAACCTAGCACACGGGGGCTGAGGCAGAAGGATCTCAGAGAACTCAAGGACAGCCGGGATAGAGTTCAAGGCCAGCCTGAACTACATAGTAAGGTCTTGTCTCCAAATAACAAACAAAAAAGAAATAAACAACTTTATTTTAACAGACGTGTGGGCTGGACCTGAGCATGCAATCCTGCGTCATGAACGTAGGCTGTCACTGCATTTGGAAGTAGGAAATAGATCATCTTTGTTTCTGGCATCCCTTCTCTGTCATGTTTACAAGTGCAAAGGGAAAGGTCTATTGCTAGGTGCCCAGAACAAAGGGATCTCCTGGCCAAAATTTATGCCGGGGTACCTCATGTGAAAAAGTCACTCGGCCCTTCTGGCAAAAGGTGTGTACCAAAAGCCCAACTCTAAACTCATCCAACAAATTGCTTCTAGATTCTGAAATTTGTTGAATAATAGAATGTTTTGATTACAAACTAGTAGCAGCTCCAGACTCTTATTTCAGAAAAATTCTGCCTATGACTCCCCCTGGAAACAGGGATACCTAGAACTCATTGAGAGCCCCCAGGTAAGACCTTGCTTGAGGAGTTGGCCAAGGAAGTCCTCAAACAGGAAGATCCTGTAATTACTGTGTCGTACAAATTACTGAGTTCTTTCTGAATACATTATAAATTATCGGTTTTACTGAAATTCAATTAACAGCTTCTCCAGAGTACCACTGCTGATAAAGAGATAACACACCTGTGGTGTGAGGAGAAAGGCCATCCCTGGGGAGAAAGACTGCAGGGGACTGGTTCTCTGCAGATCAGGCACCAACTGCACTGACAATGGCCTCAGTAGGTTGACTGAGATAGAGGGCGTCCCTGGGACTTTCTTGGCATCTCACCTACTTTTGATAATTGATCTGAGCAGCAACTGTCTAGGTCATGTTGGGGGACAGAGTCGACGGCGACTGGCACAGTTCTGTGCCCCGGGGTGATGTACGGCTGATTAGCCAGCTGTGATTTTGTACACACAAAGCCTGGCTTTCCTCATCTGTGTGGTTGTCACTCTTCCCTCCAACATTCCAAGTGCCTTGTCTGGAGTGGGCACCAGGACCAAGCCCTTTGAGATCCACTGTCCAACCCAGATTCTTAGCTGGGATGATGTGAGTGCTGTGCTTTGGGAAAACGCTCCTCGAAAAGAAGCAAACCATTGGCTCATGCCCAGGATTGCTGTGAGGGTTGGATGGCCAGCTTCACTTGGCTTGGTAGGCCCTGCCAAGGATGCAGGCTGGGCTGGGAGCCGCTCTCCCTGGGCTTGGCAAGCTCTATACCATGGTACCACATGTGCCCAAAGGCATTCTGGTTCTCTGAGTTGAGCTCTCGGAACCAGCCTACTGAGGGGTGTGACACTGGACCTTGACTGGGTTCTGGCAGACAGTTTCTGTCTGACAAGGGTCCAGTCTGAGGCTCCATGGGAGAACAGGTAGCACAGGCCCAGCCCCTGCTGACACTGGTGTCTAGACAAGGACTCAGTTTTCACATCAGAACTCAGGCCTCTCAATGGAAAGAACAGCAGCACTGGTGATGAGGAGAATTAGTATTTTTTTCTGTCTACAAGTTGATGCAAACATCTTTCAAGGTTTTTGCACTGCATACTGGATCTTTTCAACCTTGGGATGAGTTCTAGAAAAGCTGTGCCTTTTATTTATTTTTCTTTAAGTATGGGCTCTGACCCTGAAGCACTTCACATCACTGGGCTCACGCCTTTGTTCCCACAGCCACAAGTGTACCTTAAGTACATGTCTGTCCACTAACAAAGCGGAAGTGAGCTAAATACCACCCCCCACACCAGAAATGCTGCTGCAAGACTCTGTAGAGAGAGAAACAGGGGGCTTTTCCTGGCTATTGGATCTTTAGCAAGTCACTTATGCCCTCAGAGCCCCAATCACTTCCCAGAGCTGCTCACAGGGCCAGCCACAGAGGAGACACCATTGTGCTGCCTCAGGGTTAAGTCCCCTCTTCCTGGAAGTGGTGCCCCAAAGCCAGCTGAGGCTACCTCAGTCTCCTTGGACCTCCACAGCCCTTTGTTTCTCTCTCTTCCTCTCTTGTGTTGTTTATTCCTTGTCACTACACACTGGCTGCCCATCCCCACCTCCCCTTGGCCCTGACCCTCATTCACCTCTTCAAGCTTCACACACACACACACACACACACACACACACTGAACCATCTGGATTAAATCACTGAGTGCAGTAGGGTAAGTGTTCAAATTCTGAGAAGCACAGTCGCACGCACTCACACACCAGTGGGGTTGTTTCAAACTTGAAGATATCCTCTGCAATAACACTGTGTTTTTCTACTAGCAGTAGGCTTGGCTGGCCATGTAAATAATTTTAAACAGCCTGAAAAATTACCATTGATTTTAAACCATTGATTTTCTGCACCACAGTAACACATTAAATCTCTCTTTTTTTTTTTTTTTTGAAAAAGACAAAGAGGAGGGAAAGAATAAACTTTCACTCCAAAGAGTGGGGCTGGAGGGGTACTTATGCAACCAAATTAATTTAATAAGTAGCTTGTTTGACACTGGATGACCTGTGAAGGACATTTCACTTCTAACCAGAAAATCCTGTTATATAAAAAGTGAAAGCTCGAATGTGCCCCAGAGAAGAGGGGGCTGAGGCCGCTGGAGTCAGAGTGGGAGCCTCTGCGACCTGTGCCTGAGGTTCTGGAGGAGAACCTGTACCTGAGGCTGGTGGGAGAAGAGGTTGGGGAACAGGGCCAAGCCAGTGGGGTCTGTACTCCAAAACTGAGCCCTGTCAGCAAGGGTGTCCCAGAGTTTCACTCTCCCTTACTGAAATTACACACATTTCCAATTGTGAAAATTAAATGTACTAAGGCACATGTGTCATGATTTAATTTCATACCCCCCCATTCATACATGTTCTCCAAGCTAACCTTGTTTCTATAACCTTTGTTCATTTTATTTTCTCCCAGAAGAAAATGCTTATAGCTAAACTAGAGGTACTGCTGTAACCTCCTATCTGCTGGGAAAAAAATTTTCCCCATCCTTTACTTCACTACCCCACTACTGCTTACCCTCCCCCTAACTCCCTCCAGAAAATTCTATACTCGGTTTCAAGCTCAAAGCAGATTTTATTTATTTATTTTATAGAATTCATCAGTTAAATTTGTTCATCTTTTTCTGAGTTGAAGGACTGGAAGAAATCACACATCTCCGATGTGATATACCCATGGGCGGTTTTGCATCCAACCCAAAGATAGCTCAACTTCGTCTTAAGATGTTTTGCCTTCTCTGGCAATCGAAATCAAACTGTTCTAAGCAGACAAGTGTGTGTGGGTTACACAACTGCAAGGGTACAGCAGTGTTTGCTCTGGTCTCTTCACCTCGGGTCAACATTGGAGCCCTAGAGGCGTGAATGCCCTCACTCTGGGACAGAGAGGGGAAGAAGGCGACTGTCCTGATGTCAGCTTTGTAAGAAGACCATGAGAAGAGGAGGAAGCCTATAGGAGGAGGAAGAGGAGAACTCAGCTTCCGGTGCATTCAGCTTGCAGTGACCGTCTGGTGACTACTAGTGAAGACGGCTACCCCGTTGAAGATGCCAAGTTGTCAGCTACACCTGTGAGTTGCGCATCCAACTGGGCTGAAGATGAGTTTGGAAACTTTGCATCTGAATGGTGCTCAGACTCATGTGCAGTGTTCACACAGGAGAGTGGACCAAGCCTGGCTTCCGAAGGAGAGCAGCCGTCAGGTAACAAGGAAGAAAACCAGGAGACCGTGGTGGTCTGGAGACCAAGTGCAAAGAGGCGAACAGCGAGGGAGCAGTCGGATGGGTTTAGAGATGATTTGAGTTCATGTGCATGAGCTGGTGAGTGTGGAAATACCCACGGCTGCCACTGATTGGACACTGCCGAGTCTGTGCAGATGAGAATTTGTTGTTTACTTTTGTACATGGTTGAAATTCCCCACTCAGAAGAGTACAAGAAAATAAACGGGGGGGGGGGGGGGTTAGAAGCTATGTGAAGTCGCTGGCGGCTGGTTTGGAGTCGCTCTGGCCCCACAGGAGGAGCAACAAGCATCTGCGTTGGCAGCAGGTTCACGAGACTGGGTGTGGGGATGTGGAGTGAAACTCCTTCAGGGAATTCTGAGGAGCCGTCCTCTGTGAACCACACAACAGCTTTCCCGAATGTCGATTTGCCTGGCTAACCGAAGGCCAGTTTTTTATTCTTATCTTTACTTCTACAGGGCGTATTGCCTGAACTGGCAACTAGAACATCATGAGGCCAACCTGTTATTACAGTCCTCACTGTTTCTTAATCTCACTTTGCTCACCTGTAAAATGAAGCCAGAAAGTCTCAAAGGCTCAAGCTCAGAAGGAATCCTACACTTTTTCTGAGAGACTCTTCAAAGGTGATCTGGGTTTAGAATGAAACTTTCCCCAAATTGCTTTCATCCATCCTGTTTCCTGAATGTTATTTTTTTTCCTGCCCCTTGAACAGCATATGAAGTTTGAGAATAAAGTCAGTAACACTAATAGTTGAGAGATGGAGTGCTGGATCAAGCCATGCCTGAAGCTATGCCTACACTGTGGACCATTTAGATTAATTGAATACATCATTTGTTTTCCCATCATTTGTAACACACACACACACACACACACACACACACACACACATGGTCCTGATACATGCGGTGAAGCAAAATGACAGGTGAATGGAAAATCAGCATACAAAGACATCTTGCCATTCCCCCTGCCTGCTCCAGCTTTCTGGAGCCAGACCTGCACTTGGACTCCCGATGGGGTCCCCTTACTCTTTTCCATTTACCGGGATACAGGCCCTCTCAACACCCGACTTCCTCCCCATGGGGGTAAATTTCCTCCTCTTTGCACGTCCCACTGCCATGTTCCAGTCTTGAGCTATCAGGATGAGGCCTCTTGGTCCTCCTCTTCCTATCACGGTAAATACAAATGCTGGATTATTGTACCTTCGGGACAACTAAAGAAACAGATATTCATAGAGTCTTGGGGGGGGGTCCATTACATTTCCTTGTATTGCACAGTGATAAAAAATAAAATACAAAGTCTCAGAGAAGATATAGCTTTGTATGAAATTTTGAAATAAGATCTTTTCCAAATGTCAAATGAGAAACTTGACATACCCTTTTAATATTAGGTTTAATGCCTCAATGACTGCCCTCAAATCCTGTTTAAAACTTTTCTGACAGTGTCTTCAAATTCTTAGTGGTCACTATCAGTGAAAAACTGTGGAATGTTACAATAAAAAAATTAAAACCATTTTTACAACACTTTTAAAATGTCAACAGTTGAATTCATAAAGGATCCAACTTTTTATCATTTCTGCAGACAAATTTCTTGGGATATCTTGCTGACATTTTTCTAATAATGCAAATGAACTCCTAATCCAATGGGATTTTTTTTTTCAAATAATGACAGGGCCCTAATGCACAGAATGAATTTAGAGTGTGGCTCTGTCTCCCAAGACCCCAGTGAATGCCTCAAACCAGACCATCACTCTGTGGGTGACGACTCAGATTGTGCAGGACCCCACGCCTCCTATACCCCTTTTTTGAGACAGGGTGTTGCTTTATAGTTCAGGCTGGCCCTGAACTCACCATGTGGCCCAGGCAAGCCTCTAATTCACAGCAATCTTCCTGGCTTTGCCTCCTGAGTGCTGGGATTACAGGTGTGAGCCACCACGCCCGGCATTGTGGTATGTGGTTATACCAGGGATCAGACTTGAGACCTAGTGCATTTCAGGTAGACACCAGAACCACTGAGCTAAATCTCTGGCTGGCCACCCCTTTTTCTTGATGGTACCTGCCCCCAGATGCTTCTGGTCACCCAGAAGCTAAATTTGGGGTCCTGTTCTCGGTGGTGGCTCTCCAGGCTTTCCCAGAACAGCCAGCACGATTGCCTGATCCCTCTACCAAAGAGCACTTCTCTTCCTGCTCAGTGGGTGGTACCTTGAGCTGCTCCTTACTTCTTGACTTCTAATTTCATTTTCCTACTTCTTGATACCTTATTTCCTTTGTTGGTTATTGTTGTTGTTCTACCCACGGATGTAGGGGAATGATATGACCTCTTGCTTCTCTCTCCCACTGTGTGTGTGTGCGCATGTTTGGTACTGGGTGACTGACCTCGGGCACTCCACATCCCCACCCCTATTTATTTTGAGATACAGCCTGACTCAGGCTGACCTGAGATTTGCAATCCTCCTGCCTTAGTCTCCCACACACTTAGGATTAAGGCACACACCTGCCCTGGCCTTCTTTCTACTTCATATTCTCTACTAGTTTTGGTATCTGTTGTGTGGACACATTTAAAATCTTGCCACTGATCTTCCTTCCCTCTGGGCACCCATCCGACTGTCCTGGTACCACCCACACTTGTCATGCTAGAAAATCCCTTGTTCTTTCTGGTCCAAACAACATATCAGTTCTTCTTCTCAGAGTCTCTAGTGAAGAGCACCCTGTTGCCCCACCTAGGTTTTGACCCTTGAAGGTAACACTGACTTCTCAACACATGGCATCTTGAAATCCTCTCACCTGAATCCATCACATCCATGCCTTTGATTTCTGTAGATGCTACTCTATCCTAGGCTTTTGAGCTCTCATCTGGATTGTTAAAATAACTTCTCGCACTCACCTATCATCTTGTTTCTTCTCCTTAAGTCATTACCAGATTACTCTCTCAAACAGAACATTTTTGTTGTTGGGTATGGTGGCACATGCCTGTACTCCCAGCACTTGGGAGGCTGAGGCAGGAACAGGTAGGTTTGAGGCCAACTTGGGCTACACAGTTACACAGTGAGACCACATCACAGCAAACAAGCACACTCTTTTAAAATCCCTCCATAGCTCTGGATAGTTGGCTAAGTTTTTAGACATAAATGCTTCATAAACTGCTCTCTAGTTATGTAACCCTACTTCACTTATCAATTCTAGAAATACTTCCTGAACACCTATACTTATATCAGGTTTGCTGAGGTGCTGGAAATACAGCAAAAGATAAAACAACTCTTAGCTCACATATAATTTATATTCTATAGAACACAATGGGATGATAGGCAGACAAGCAAACATATATGCCAGACTACAAGGGCAGCAGAAAAAATAAACCAAGGTAAGAATATAACAACAATGGGGCAGGCAGTATTTGAAACAGGGTGCCAGAGTAGGGAAAGAAAAAACTTGATAGTAAAAAAAAAAAAGAAAAGGAAACAAAGCTTATGTCTATAGCAGGTGGGGGTTGTAGTGAGGGCAGGGGAAAGGGAAAAATCAAGATGTGTCACATACAGGAACATGTTCTCATTGTTAAATGTGGTCATACTGTATATATAAAATGTACCAATAAACTCAACTATGAACAAATAAGTAATAATAAATAAAATAAAATATAATAATAATATAAATAAATAAAACCAGGATGGTCAGAAGGACGTATGAGGGAAGCAGTATTTGCCTATAGCAGCGATGGTGGACATTTTGGAGTTTCAATGATAACAAATAGCCCGCTGAAGCACATGTGCTACAGGTTCACCACCACTGACCTAGTGTCTTGGGCAAAGTCAAGGAGTGAGCTTTATGGATATCTTGGCTAGAAGCATTCCAGATGGAGTGAAGAAAAAGTTCCACGGCCTTAAAGTGGGGTCTTGCCTGGCTAGCTGGAGAAAAAGCAAAGGAGCTCGATGGATGAACAGGAAGGGCAGGAGATGAGACCAGAGAGGTGGCTGTGGGCTAGATTTTATAGGACCTTGTAGGCTAAGTGTTCATTCTGAATAAGGTGGGAGGCACTGGACAGTTCTGATTAGTACAGTGATTGACAGCTATTTGAGGAATAGATGGGCAGGCAGGGGAAGCTAGGTTGCTAATTAGGGGATCCTGCAACAGTTCAGGCCAGAGATAAGGAAAGACCAAGGCATGCCATCCCCGTTGCATTCTGAAGGTAATGCTGAGAGTGTCTGCTGGCAGACTGGATGTGAAGTATCAGAGGACAAAAGTCAAGGGTGATTCACAAGCAACTTAAAAGATACAATAGCCATTAACCACACTTTATACATAGACCATGGGAAGAGGAGGAAGCCTACAGGAGGAGGAGGAGAGCTCAGCTTCCGGGGCATTCAGCTTGTGGTGACTATGTGACAGCCCAGTGAAGACGCCAAGCTGACAGCTACACCTGTGAGTTGGGCATTCAGAATGAGCTCTGGGCTGAAGATGAGTTTGGAAACTTCGTGTCTGGATGCGGCTCAGGCTCGTGTGCAGTGTACACAGAGGTCAGTGGGCCAAGTTTGGCTTCCTTAGTGGGGTCTGGGGAAACAAAGAGGGTCAGCCTGGGACACAGAAAGAAAGCGGCTCTCAGGTAACAAGAAAGAAAACCAGGAGACCGTGGTGGTCTGGAGACCAAATGCAACAGAGGCCCAATAGGGAGCAAGCAGTCTGACAGCATTAACCATTTACCAGCCCAATTATTTACACACAGGATGTAAAAAGAAACGGTGTACTTTTGGTCAATTTTTATAATAGAAAATATGAAAATAATTTATCAAATTTATTCAGTAATTTTTCTGTCTAGCGTGTCTTAAAATATTCAATACAAAATGCAACATTATAATCTGGATGGTAGTTACCTTGTCCCTTTCCAAATTCTTTTTGCATTATTGTCTTTCTTTGAACAACACATTTACATGTCCTATTGGACTTCCTTTTTTCTGTGGGTGATACAATTTCAATAAAACATTTACCTACCAAACATAATGGTGAAGACTTTGATGACAGATGTCCTGGTTGGTACTTTGCTATCCTGTATTTTCCAATTATTTGGTTATTAAACATAAACTAAATTGTGAATGACTTCTTGAACTTCCTTGTTTAGCATAACTAACAAATAAAGCCCATATTTTTAGTTCAGGAGATGCATATTCCGTAATGTTTTCCCTCATTTTTCCTTATTGGTCAACTGTGTCAACACCACTGATGGAATTATAATCACTAATCACTACTGGAATTTTATTTAGTTTCATTTTTTCTTTTAAGTTCTATCATTTCTGAATTATAAATAGTTGACACTAAGGAGACGTATTTTTTGTCTTTCCATTTTATAACAGACTTTTCCTCTCTGATATGTTAGTATTTCTCTCCTTTGCAGATCTTTTGGCACTTTTTCCTATTCAGTCTCAGTGTCCCAAATGGCTCCATTTTGCATATATCACTGAGTTCTGGAGTCTGAAAATTATATCTAACATATTTATGATGAGTTTGTGTAGATTATAGCATAAAATTATGTTATTTTCTACAAATAAAAACAAATTAGTGGGCTGGGGGTTTAGCTCAAGTGGTACCTCTCCTACCTTGGAAGCACAAGGGCCCAAGTTCGATCCCCAGTACCACAAAAACAAAACAAAACAAAACAAAACAAAAAACCCCAAATTAGGAAAATAAAATAGAACTTGGCAATTTCAGTAGAAACATATCAAAGGTGAATATAACATTCTAAATGAAAGAGTATGCAAGAAGTCACTATAAAACCATTAAACAGATGTGCAAGTATATCTCCTACAAACAGGAACTGGTTGAAATAACACCTGCCCAGGTGATACCTGGGATGGTCAGCATATTAACAGTACATTGCCCACGCAGTGCTCAGAATGAACTATTAAGTGATTATAGACAATTGTGAATCTCTGTAAGTAAATCCCCGGGCTGTCATGGAGTGGACGCTGCAGAGTCTACATAGGTGGGAGTTCATGTACTGTTTATATTTTTGTAATGTCTGAATTTCCCATTAAGAGGGGTAAAATAAAGAAGGTTAAGACAGACTGGTTTTGAAAGGAAGTGGCTTTGGCCCCACAGAGGGGAATGGTCATAGTGACAAGGATGGACTGAAAGCAGCAGGATCAAGGGACTAGTGAGCAAGGATTCGAGTGACTGAGTGCAAAGCTCCAATCCCAAGGAACCGTGCAGCGAACAGTAAGAAAGACACGGTGGGCAGCTGGAGCCTGGCTGACCCACTAGTTCAGAGTGGAATGATTCCAGCTCTATTTCTGACCACTCTGTTTTCCCCGTCTCTGGACAGTGCTCCTTTGCACTCACTGCCCACCCCTCCCCTGCCTACCCTTCCTCCCTCCACGAACACCTGGCGTCTTTATCACCTCAACTGCACCAGATGCTTGCAGGTGTTCTTATTTCACTGTCAGACAATGTTAACAGGATAGTCTTGCTTGTAGTGCTCTCCTGGGGTCCCTGCAGTCCTCGTCTTCAATATGTATCTGAGCACACTGTGTATTTATTCTGAAGATCAAAACTGCACAATGTTACCCTGACAGCTTTCACAAAAGAAGCAGAACTTCTATAGATACACTGGGCAGTTTCTTATTCCTTTAGATCCTGGAAGACAGCATTCAGTAGTAGCAATCAGAACAGCATCTTTCACTTGTCTTTCCCACTTGAAAAGACAAGGCTAGAAGCACTGGCTCACACTAAGGGATCATGGGCTGGAGTTTATTTTAAAAAGTAACTGAAAAGCCTCAGCAGTTACCAAAGGATTTCTCTTTGAAAGCATCAGAAAATAGGTGGGAACGGGTAGGGAGGGAAAATAAGCCTTTTAGTTTAAGATATGACAAGTTCAATGAAACTGCAGTTTTAAAAAAAAGGTATTGTTAAAAACACTACTTCTCCCACACCTTGCTTGGAGTGGATCACAGTGAAGAGACCAGGGCACAATTTAATAACATCTTCCTTGCATCCTCCTTTTGCTAAAAAGCAGTCATTGCCCATGTAAAGGCAGGAAGAGATAAGACATTTCTGATCCGGATGAAATACAACATGCCCCTGAGGTGGCCTCTGAAAAATTCTTAAGAAATGAGAGATATTATCAGTGCATATATTATGGTGAGAAGGCTAGAGTGACAAAAAATTTTATGTTCACATGTGGCTAACCTTAGGGGAAAACAGCACAGAAAGGCACTTAATGTCCTGCTCTAATTGCTATCAAGGGCCCACTAGTTCTATACTCAGTGTCTGGGTCACAAAGATGGCAGTCTCTCCATTATGTCTAGAGTCCCCTGTCTCAAGGGGAGACCAAAAGACCCTAACACGAATGTCCACTGGAAGAAGCCTGCCTTGACCCTGACATGAAAGGAAGCTGGAGATTGCTGGCAGAAAAGTCCACAGCACCACGTGCAAAGGTCTCTGGATTTTGAGAGTGTGGAGCTCTGGGAAACACAAGGAATCACAGCACTGTAGCACAGGACAGGCTCTGGAACCAAACCTAGACCCCAGGCCTGGCCACATCACCAAGGACTTTTCACCCTGCACCAAGCAGTTCTTGAAAGTAATCACCAGAACAGGTTTGAAGTTTTGAAAGATCCATCTGGTAGCTGTAAACTCAAGGAAAATCAGACCTGTACCATGGTCAAAACTGAAAACTGATGACTTGCTGTTGATCTGTTTTCAAAGCCAAACCTTGTTTTTTGTTTGGCTATGCTTGTTTCTGTACCTCAAACAGCTGAGTGTTTCCTTCTAGTTTGGTATTTTTTCAAACATTCAGATATACAATTCAGTTTTTCATCAGTATTCACCTTTTGTCACAAGGATACAATGGTATCAACCCCTACATGAGGTAACTTGCTGACCTTTAGTTATGGAACCAACAATTTTGGCTTCTTAAAGAGTTTCGGTGTTTCCTCCCCAGTGATAAGGCCCACACTAGAATTTCACTGCTGGTGCTACTGTTCTGCTATGATTCTCAATATCAGTTCCTGAAAAGTATATCTCCAACCTGGGGTGAAATATAGAAGAAAAGCACAATTTCATGAATCCCTTAAAATCTTTTATGTTAAGGAGTATCCTTTCTGCTAAAATATGTCCAACTTCCTTTTCTGGCATAAGATTCTCTTTATTGGGCTGGAGGGTTAGCTCAGTGGTTCCGGTGCCTGCCTCGCAAGCGCAAGGTCCTGAGTTCGATCCCCGGTAACCACATATAATGCTGGGCGTGGAGACACACCCACCAACAATCAACACTGCATACCACAGTGCCGGACCTGGTGGCTCACGCCTGTCATCCCAGCACTCGGGAGGCAGAGACAGGAGGATTGCTGAGTTCGCGGCAGCTTGCCTGGGCACCATAGTGAGCTCAGGGCCAGCCTGAACTACAAAGCGAGACCCTGTCTCAAAGCAAAAAAAAAAAAAAAAAAAAAGATTCTCTTTATTAAATGATGGCAACATTTGTTTCGGAAATGTCTTCCCATGGCAAAACAGGTGTCACCCATAGATCCAAAACTGATATTCTTGTGGCACTGGGAATCAAATCCAGGGCACTCGACCACTGAGCTATATTGCTAGCTCTTTTTACTTTCTATGTTAGGGCAGGGTCATAATAAGTTGCCCAGGCTGGCCTTGAACTAATGATCCTCCTCTCTGCCTTAGTCTCCCAAAGAGGTGGGATTACAGGTATGGGCTACCACTCTCACAGCTTGATGTTTTGAAATATAAACCTAGAAGACTGGGTGACCCTTGCTTGGAGTCCCCTCCACTATGGCTTTGTTATCATGCACTGTGTCACCTGGTATCAGCCAGGTGAGATGAGGGACACACTGCAGTTAACAAAGACTGACAACCTGCCATGGTGTCCGAATTGACAGCCAACTGTTTTACAATCAAAAAAATGTTGACCTAGTGTGTAATTTAATCACTTACTGCTTCCTAATTATAGCTTGGAATTTAGTATCTTAATGAGAATATCAAACTTCCCTTCATTGGAAGCTTAGTCACTCACATTTAAATAATGCTAAATAAAATGAAATAAGGTCCTCAAAAGGTATTGACTTTCCTGCCCAACTTTATCTCCTCCTTGAAAGAGGTGTGTGAATCTTCCCACTCTATCAACACCGAAGAAACCAATTCTCTGGAGCTGCTGGTAGAAGTGGCCTCCTTATAGGGACTGTCAGGAAACACTTCAGAGAAAACAGCACTAAGCTGCAGCCACTGGAGCACAAAGACTGATTTAGGTTTCAGATCACACATCATAAAAATACTACTGACAGCAACTACTCAACTCCAGCCACTGGGTTTAGAACAATGTTAGTTCCTGGTGAAGTTCCGATTATGGTACTCCACCTATTACTGCACATACAGGAAACTTGCAAAGTGCTGGCTTTTACATAGGAATCCTATTTGGATCTGAAAAGGTTCTTTTTGATCAAGTAGCCCAATCTTGCCATTTTGTAAATGGGGGGCGGTTTCCAGAGAGGAAACAGCACCAAGAGGAGGTGGGGCCTTGATTTGTTTATGGGTCTAATTCAGGGCTTTATCACATGATTTTTTTCCCTCTTTGGGAATACTTAGTTCCTGATTTTAATTTTTAAAAAAAAATTTTTTTTAAGACAGGGTCTCACTTTGTAGTTCAGGCTGGCCCTGAGCTCACTATGTAGCCCAGGCAAGCTTTGAACTCAGCAATCCTCCTGTCTCTGCCTCCGGAGTGCTGGGATTAAAGGCATGAGCTACCATGCCTGGCTCTTAGTTCCTGATTTTAAAGGTAAGAACTGTACCTGTAGTTCAAAGTGGTGATCTCACTATAAAATTTGAAGGTGGAAAATTCCATATGTAAAGTCTACATTCAATTCAATAACTTGGTGGTATTGTTACTGCATCATTTTTCAATACTTACTGCTGATTAATTTAAAAGAATTAAGACTGCTAAAATGAGGTAGATGAATGGAAATATAAACATCGTATAAAAACATGCCTTCCCTCACTCCCCCGACTTCAAAAATAAAAGGTCTGAATGAAACACCCATGTCAATCTAATTTCTCAGCTGCTTAAAAAAAAAAGGCTTTTTAAGTTTTTAATCTCTAGAGTGCACTAAACCAGATGGATTATACTGAGTGATGCCAGCAATGGAAGGGACACAAAAGCATCACCAGTGAAACAAAATAGACAAAGTCTGTTATTTTACATCAGTAGTTTATTACAATACACACTGACACACAGAGAAGGAATGTTCTGACATTTTTTTGAGCATTTCATGGAAAGCAAATGTAACCATCCAGGCAGTACAGTCATCCATACCTTTTCCAAACAAAAAGCAAAAGCTTTTATGTGTAATCACTCAGGAAAGCAAAGTTTCCTTATTCTTGTCTCAAAAATGTCACTCTCAGAACACCACTACGTGAAGCGAGCTGACAAGGGAAGGGTTCCCGGTGACAGACATCACAAACTCTCCCTCTGGGTTTTCCCCAACCCAGGGACTTGTCCTGATGCTGGAGGTGGAAGTATGTTTGGGGACTACATAGACCTACTTATAAGGCTGACTACTCTATTTCATTGTAATTGAAAGGAAAAGATAAAGTTAAGATTAAACCCTGCTAAAAGGCATGAAGACAAAGAGAAAATATCTGAATATATGAAAATGAGATGCTCTTTCTGCATAAATCATTTAAAAGGTTAGAATTAACATAAACATTTTAACTCTACTAAAGACTACTGGTGAAAGCTTGCTTTTATACCTGCAGATGGGTCCTCTGAGTATGCACAGGCTCAGAAGCAAGCAACCTATTAGTAGTGTGAATTCTGGGGAACCAGGCATCAGACTACTCAGAGTTGCATAGACATTTTTAGATCCACTTGGTGAAAGACACATGGAACCTTAAGACTTTTTCTTCTTTCAGTAGTCACTGTGGCAGCAGGCGTCTGAATCCTTTAGTGCCCAAACATACTAAAACACTCTAGGATAAAACATTAAGATGAAATTGGGGCAAATGCATTACATATCATGTAACTTGGGAAGAACAAAGGAAATAGCCCAAGCATAATTCTAATATTTCATGTAGAAAAGCACTGAAGGAGAAAACTTTATTTAAAAACATTAAAACTTAGGTGCATATAAATACATTTTTTGGTTAATCTGTGCTATGTCAAATAGAAATTCTGTCAGATACTCAGTTTGCTAGGTAACTCACTTGGGTTTTCATGTCTGATTGTATCAGTAGAAGAATATACACTGTTGCATATATTTACATATATATGCATATATATAAAGTTCAGATCATGAAAACTTATCTTAAATATACTTAAAACCTAGACCTCTAAAAATAAATACGTTAATCTCTAACCAGTTCTCAGAGTTCCTCCACAAACCATCAGAACAGAACTTCTCAACAATGGTAGATGACCAATTTGCTGCTCTATAAAGTCATTACCTATTAGTAAACATTCTGAAATTCAGAAATCTCATGGAAATATCATCTTTAGACTAGAGTGTAGATAGAATACTGACTTCGAATGTAAATATGCCGATTTCCTTTATGTTTACTTCCTATAAATGCTTCTGCTTTGTCTCAGCATTTATCTAAGTGGGATGCATTTCTGAGTGACAGCTTTCTATTCCATTGACATTACTTTCTAATCAAAGGAGTCACCTGGCACTTCCTTTGTGGTTTTGTTTGAGGGAATCAACACAACATCATCTGTATTTGATATTGCTCCCATAGATCACAGTGAGCTGTGTGTTTTAATGTGATTACAATGTACTGATAGCCCTGCAGTAAAGCAGAAGCAGCTCTGGATTTCAGCAAAGCAAACTCTCCCAGAAGAACATATAAATGACCTGGTGGTGTGTATCTAAATTCCATGAAGTAACTCAAACCACTGCCAGAATGAACACACTGGATAACTGATATTGTAGTTTAAACAACAGAGCAGATGAAAATAGTTAAAATATTTGTCAAACAATTGATGCAATACACAAAAATGGAGTTTTACCTTTTACTGTTCCAAAACAAAAAGCCCTCTTAAAATGATATAAACCAGACCATGTTGTTTAATTTAGTTTAGTACTTAGCAGCCTTGTCATTTGTTTTTTGAATCTAAGGATTTTAGAAATGTAGAAATCCATGATAAATGACAGAACTTCTGATGCCACTGCCTAAATTTTTAAAAGGAGAAATTGCCAAAGTTGAAACTCAACTTTTAAAAACTGCAGTGTTCTATATGCTCACAGTTCCAGATTATTAACTTTATAAATTATATGTAAAGATTATTCCAATATAAACAAGGCCTATTTTTCACGTATTTCAATCTCATTTAAACATTTGAGCATTTCGATCTCCAGATTCCACAAGGTAAGGCTGAGTTTCTCAGATATAAATAACATGTTTAAATCCAAGAGGTTTCATAGCATGGAGGGAACAGATGCATCAAATGTATATAGGCTGGCTATAATACCTGTCTTAAAAAATTCAAAACGTGTACAGATGTCAAGCCACACTCAATTTCAAAATTCTCTGGCTGCAAACATGGGCAACGGCATTTTTCTCACATCTTTCCTCCTGACCCTGAAGTCAGAGGCAGGTGTTAGGTCGAAGGGTGTGGCCTCTTGGGAGGTGGTGGTGGCATGAGCTCTGTGTCAGGGTCCAGGTGGTGCTTTCGCTTCTGTCCTGGAGAAGCCACAGTACATCTGTCGATGAACTCAAAGAGCATCTCCTTTGTGACAGGGTTGGAGATGCTATTGCACACAGCTGTGGATGAAGGCAGGCAGGTGAGAGTAAATTCGGGGAGAAATCACCACAGGCAGATGAGAAAGGTTTCCATCCAAATAAACTGAACATGTTTTGCAGTGACAAGATGACATGACCAAGCCAATTTCCCTCTCTTGATCCCCAAGTAAGCGTATTTCTAGTCACTATTCTATCTAGTGAGTATTCATTTTAAACCAAAACTTTAAATATGTGGGTATAAGCATGTCTTCCTTCTGGCTTTCTATCCCTCTAGTACAGTGCACTGCAATACAGTCTATTCTACTAAAATTGCTATAGAAAAGTGTGCTATGTGGTCTGTCAATCTCTTTCTTAGAAGTCCACTCTGAAACAGGGCACTACCCACCAGTCCTAGGGGATAGGAAGGCTCCAATATAGTTAGAAGAACATATTATTTTATCCTAATATCTTATTTCAAGTAAGATTTCATAACAGAATTAGGTAGGAAAGCACCTTTTCTTAAGTGATCAAAATTAAGAAACAATCAATTTCATTTTATTTACTTACTTGGTTCTAGGAGAAAAGATAGTAGCTTCATTATTCCTACTTCTGAAATAAACTCATTTTGTCTCAACACAGATTCTACTTTCAACATAAGCCTTCAGTGTAAAACAGTAACTTTAAATTGTAAAATCCAGACTGCTGATTCCTCTATTTTCACAGGAGCTTTCCATATCACCATTATTGTCATCATTGTGTGAATGAGTACTTTAACAATACACAAGTCTCTTAACCTTTAACCTTTGTTTTTATCTTTTTCAACTGCACTAAAAATTCAGGGCAACTGCTACTACTAAGTGTACCTTATACAATTCAGTTAATTCATTTTGTTCCTCATGAGAAAACTTAACTATCTTGGGTTCTCAAAGTATTCATATTGTACTCAAAGAATACAATGAATGATAGATAGCATAACAGACTTTGCATGTATTTAATGGTTTTCACTTATTTTGTTCTCCATTGTTCGTAAAGCTATTTTAAGAACTAGAAATTACATTTTCCCCTGCTAAATTTGTTTTTTACCATCTGGCAAACAATAGTTTTTATAGTTTTGAATAGATCTGAAATTATCATGGCTTTTGTTGTTGTTTAATAAATTCAACTTGTATACAGCCCAGTGTCCTACCCTTTACACTTCTTTTTGGTGAATGGAATAGTCCACAGGTTTGGAGAGAGGAATCTAAAGCTATAGGAGCCAAACAGGACACAGATCTGACAGATATTTTTCTGGGCAAACAAGGGTGATGTCCATATGCCTCTAGGCCCCTACTGCGTAGGAGAGCACAGGTGGCACCTCTTAGTTCTGTAATATAACTTTCGTTTTTTGAACATAAGCACTAGTAGATTGTTATACTCACCCATTGCAGTGTTGTAGGCATTGGGAAAACTTTTGTCTGTCCTCTGTCTCATGAAGATCCAACTGTTGTTCTCAAATTTGCATTCTATAATTTTGTTGTCATATTGCTTTAGTTCTTTGGTCACCTGTTTTAAAAGAGAATTGAGGGAAATATTTAAACCATTGGAAAGGCCTTTTGCTGCCACTTTATGACAGACATTTTAGGAAATGCCAGAAGCACCTCAGTAACTCTTCACACAGAGTTCTCTGTCACCTGAAGTGTTAATTGAGCCTGAGGACATGGTGTGCACTCCTCTATACATAACATGCTCATTTATCTGGCATTTTACACATTGTCGTGAACAATGCAGCCACTTTTAGCCTAATACAAATATGTTACCATGGGGACCAATGCCTTCAATATTGCCTATGTCTCTGGCTGTTAGAAATTGAGTGTACTGCCTAGGTTTCATCAACTTTCAGAAAGGTCTCACCAGCTAAATTCCCATGTCAAACCCTAAGCAATTTCCTGTATTAGTTTAAAAAAAAAAGTTGCATGTTGAAAAGTCAACACCACGATCAAATTTGGGCAATGTGCATACTACGTATTTTGTTTTTCAAGTAGTGATAATTAACCCAAAACTTAATCATTAGACTACTTACCCTTTCCATCTTCCAAGCTGGTCTCAATATAATCATGAAGCTACCCTGATTTCAGCTGGTGGGTTTCATGGCCTCTTCTCAACAGATGACTAACTATGGGTTACAATTTACTCTATCAAAGCTAATAAGTATCCATAGTAACTAAAGACCCTTTCAACAGATATTCCACTGGGCTGATAGGGTGGTTTTCATAAATAAGAGCCTCAGCTTATCTTTGCAGTTTCAAATCAAATGCCAGTCATGGTAATATTTTAATTCTGTCCTCTTCTTTCATAGCTAACAGCTTTTCCTCACAATATTATAGATTGCAATCATTTTTCATTAGCATTATTTGAAATGCTCTCATCTTTCTACCCACATATTCACTACCACCTAGGAATACGAAGGGAAACAAAATTTCAAAAGATGCTTTCATTTCACATATTAGGCAATGCATGTCTTCATACAAACTTTCAAATTCTATTATTTTTCCTTTAATAAGTATTACATTTGATTGTACTGTTTGCATTTTAAACCAATTAACGGCTCTAACACATTCAGTGGTTCTGGAACTAGATGTGCCCTGAAAATGTGATGCTCCACTTCGCAAAAATGTTAAATTTAGTCTCAACTATACATTATTGTAGCCTTAACTCTCTTACTTTGCTTATTAGAGATTCATCTTTTACTTCTGATTCATTATTTATGTCCAAGTATTGGGAAACTCATTCTACTAGTAACTATATTTGTGTTCTACAATATGGGGGACTTCACAGGAATGTTTTGTGTGTTTTTTGTTTGTTTGTTTGCTTCTAGTACCAGGGATAGAACTCAGGGTCTTGTGCTTGCCAGACAGGTAGATGCCACTGAGCTACATTCCCAGCCTGGGAATAATTTTTAAACTTTTCAAAATATCCATTTTGTAAAAAATAAAATATAAAATAAAATGAAATAAAATAAAGGAGTTTTTTATTAGGTCACCGAAAGAATAATAAAGTGCCTGACACATAGCAGACAGTGAGTAAAACTGGTAATTGAATAGGAAAGTAGGTAATGAAAGATTTCTTTTTAAAAAATATGATGAAAGATTTACTATGGTAACAACTTCTAAGCGTGCAGGTCAGTTTTAAGTATTTCACACTGCTATGCAACAAATGTCTAGGACTTCTTTATCTGCAACACTGTAATTCTGTACCCACTCAGCACTGATCCTCCCCTCTACGCAGACTGTGGTGATCATCTTTCCGTTTTCTGTTTCTGTGATCTTTACTATTTTAGAGACATTAAATGAGTAGAATCACACCAAATTTGCCCTTTTGTGATAGGTTTATTCTACTTTTTTTTCTTTTTTTGGTACTGGTGATTGGACTTGGGACCTTGCATTTGTGAGGTAGGCACCAGTACCACTAAATTCAATCTCAGGCCTAAGTTTATTCTACTTAGTATGTCATCAATGTTTACTCACATTTGTAAGGCTTGGCAGGGATTCTTTTTTAAGGCTATATAATATTTCACCACATGTACATAGCTCTGTGTCTTTTAACTTCTGTCAATGGACATCTGGGTTGCTTCTATCTCTTGGTTATTGTGGACAAGCTGTGATAAATGTGGGTGTGCAAATATCTCTGTGAGATTCTTGTTTTATTTCATTTGGATTTATATTCACATGTGGGATTATAGGTTCATACACTAATTCTACTTCAAATTTGAGAAACTTCCATGTTTCCAAAATGGTATCACATCTTATATACCTTCCACCAGTGCACAAAGCAGCTTTGCTGCTTCCTCAACAACATCTGTTATTTCCTTTTCTTTTGATGATGGCCATCCTGATAGATGTCAGGTGATCCCTCTTTATGGCTCTGTATTCCCTAGTGACTGCTGATGTTTGGCGTGTTTTCTTGTGCTTACTACTGGTATATTTTCTGTATCTTCTTTGGAAATGTCTACTCAAATCCCTTCTCTTATTTTAATCAAACTTTTTTGTTGTTGAGTTAATTTTGTTAAATATTCTGAATTTTCACACCTTAAAAGTTATCTGATTTGCAAAATTTTTTTCCCATTCCATAGGGTGGTTTTTTACTCTTTTTTTTGGAGGCAGGATCTCACTTTGTAGTTCAAGCTGGCCCTGAGCTCACTATGTAGCCCAGGCAAGGCTTGAACCCAGTAATCCTCCTGCCTCTGCCTCCTGTATGGTATATGGTATTGGTTGCTGATGGGCATGAGTCACCACAACCGGTATTGTTTATGTGGTTATCAGGGATCCAATCAGGGACCATGTGCTTGCTAGGCAGGTGCTGGAACCACTGAGTTAAATCTCTGGCCCTGGTTTTTTACTCTCTTTTGATGAGCATAAGTTTTAAAGTTTGATGTTTCTTTTGTCAATTTAGCCTTGTTGTCTATAACTTTGGTATCACTCTAAAGAAAGTATTGCCAAAACTTATATCCAAAACAGTTTCCCAATATTTTTACCTTCACAGGAGTTCAATATTCTAAATTTCAGTTTGTAAAACATTTTTAAAGTTTACTTCTTATATAAAATCCAACTTTATTTTGTTGTATATGAACCTTGGTTTTCCTACCAGCATTTACTGAACAATCTGTTCTTCTTTGTTATATGATCTTGGTACCTTGTTGAAAATTAATGTATACAAGGATTTATTTCTTGGTTCTCTATCCTGGCCTAATAGTCCATCTATTGTTCTTCTAGTATGCTGAATTACTGTTTCTTCATAGTATGTTTTGAAATCAGCTGGAAGTATGAGGCCTCCAATATTGTTCCTTCTCTAGTGTCCCTTAAGAGTCTATATGAGGGCCGGAGATATAGCTTAGTGGTTCCAGCGCCTGCCTAGCAAGCGCAAGGTCCCTGGTTCAATCCCCGGTAACCATATACAACAATACCGGGCATGGTGACTCACACCCACCAGCAATCAGTACCACATACCACAAATGCCGGGATTGGTGACTCATGCATGTAATCCCAGCACTTGGGAAGCAGAGGCAGGAGGACCGCTGAGTTCGAGGTTTGCCTGAGCTTATATAGGGAGCTCAGGACCAGACTGAACTACAAAGTGAGACCCTGTCTCAAAAAACAAACAAACTGAGTCTATATGAGTTCTGGGAGCTATTTTTGAAAAAAAAAAAAAAAAAAAAAAAAACCAAAAAAACAAAAAAACCCCACTGGAGTCAGGCATGGCAGCTCATGCCTGTAATCCCAGCACTGAGAAGGTGGAGGAAGGACTTCTTGCAGGTTTGAGGCCAGTCTCAGTTACAGAGAGAGAGTTCAAGGACAGCCTGAGCTACATAGTGAGATCCTGTCTCAAACAAAACAAAACAACCCAAAACATTAGGATTGATTTTGATAGAGATTATACTGTATCTGTAAACTGCTTTAGGAGATGTAGATAGTTCAACAATATAAAGTCTTTCAATTCATGATCATCAAATGTCTTTTCACTTATTTGTATTTTCTTTTAGCAAGAAATGGTGCTCTTTTTTTGGTATAAACAATTTCAAAAGGAAATTCACTGAAGAAACCATGCTGTCATAACAAGGTACACTTCGAAAATAGCTGTCAAGAAAATTATATATGCACTTCACAAGAACGGGGCTCACTAGTAAACACTGTGCGGTCTGTACTTTTACAGGCTAGCAATTGTGGTTAAGTCTTTATCATGTAGTTGATCATTTTTGTGTCCTCAAGTTTCAGAATTGCTATAAATTATGTGTTGCTCCATCTGACGACAGCAATTAGGCAGTATTATTAACTATCTGTGTATCTGCTTGGCCAAGCAATAACGATCTGGGAATGAAGCTTTCCAGAAAATGCATGCACCTGCCAATACTACTGAACTGCACTTCTGTGTTCAAGAACAGTGTACCACTCTGCCCTGATTGCACCAGTCATACGCCCAAGACAGAGACACTGTGAAGGACTTGTGTGGTTAGGTGTTAGAATATATTTGACTTAAAAAATAGCATCTTGCACATATACATAAAATAAGGCAGTGTTCACAAATGATCAGACCAAGAGAACGATTGGCATATGGACAGGAATTTAATTTTAGTTATATTTTAATTTGTTACTATGATAATACTCATCCTCAGCCAATTACATACTATTATTTACTAAAACAAGACCCCATTAGGCCTTATATAAACAATCCTCTTCACCTAGTTTGGGTTAATAAAAGCTTGAAAATAAAAAGTGAAATATTTATAAATCAGAATTTCACATCTGTACATGCAATTACATTAGATTAATGAAGTTGGATTGTTTCTTGGGGGAAAAAAGATAAAAAGTAGACTACATTGAAAGTTTTTTCCTAATGTATCCATCTTACTGAGATGGATATAATGTTTTTATCCCATATAAATCTACCAATAATACAAGGTTAAGAGATTGCTGGATGAAACCTGACCTAGCACTTTTATAAACATTTTCGTAATCTAAGTGGAAGTATAATACTAATTTATAAAAAACACACAGTGTCAGGTGAACTGACTTGCACAAAATAGGCCAAGACCTGTTTCAGTTTCTCAGGGTGGGACAGGAGCCTCTACAATTACTGCCCCTGCTTTGTGAGAGTTAAATACTGTTATCAAGAGCTTATCTTTATTTTGAGGGTGCTACTCGGTATTAAACCCAGGACTATCACTCTTATCTATATTCCCAGACAGTGTTTCTTTTTTTTACTTCAGACAAGGTTTTTGCTCAGTCACCCAGACGAGGCTGGAACTTAGTCTGTTCACCTCAGCCTGCCAAGTACTGGGGTCTCGGGCATGTGCTCCCAACACCTCGCCTCATGCTTTTCTTTGTTTAAGAGAGAGAACATACAATAGCCTGGGAGAAGGTGAGTTGACAGAATCTGCTCTAAAGATACTTTCAAATAGCAAATATCCTTATACTGCGAAGCGGCCAAGGAGATCTTTTTTTACTTATAATTCTGAATAACTTGGAGGTTGTTAGAAAAGATGTAAAGATAGTATTGTTTCTGTATTTCCTTTTACCCAACTTCCTCTAATGTTTATATTTTACATACCGTATTTATCAACTCTAAAATAATAACACTGGTACAACATAATTAAAACCAAACTACAAATGTTTTTCAGGTTCATCAATTTTTCCATGAATGTCTGTCTATTCTGAGACTCAGTCCAGGAAACTATAATGGATTTAACTGCTACATCTCCTTAGTCTTTTCCAATCTGAGTTTCTCAGAGTCTCCTTGGTCCTTTTGAAGAGGACTGGTTAGATATATGTGCAGTGTTCCTCAATTCAGGGTTTTCAAACAAGACTCAGTCAGGTCACGGGATGGAGGGAAGCTCCCTTTTTCCTTGTGTTGTATCTGGGAGTGTTGCCGGTGATGTTAACTCTGATAACTTGATACAGTAGTGGGGTGTTTGCCAGTTTTTGCTATTATAAAATTACTATTGTTTTTCCTTTACATATTTTCCTCGGTTTTGCAAGGTTTCAGTCATTCATTTTATTTATCCATGAATCTTGTTCACAGCAATGGCTAAAACGGTGTTTCAATACAATTTTCTACTTTATTTATTCCTTATACATTACCTGCACTTCTATAAAGAAAATATTTCTTCACTATTATTTGTTCATATAGTATGGACTCATAGCTATTTATCTTATTCTTTGGTTTATAATAAATCACTACATTTATTTTGTGGACCAGACTATTCCAATTTGGCCCACTGGGAATTCTCAGAGTGACTCCTATGTCTTTGTAACTTTGCTTCTATTTTTTCCATAATATCTTTTTATTTTTGTTTTTTAAATTGAGTTTATTGGTACATTTTAGGTATATATTATGATCATAATCACCACTGAAAATTTGCACCTATACAGGATACTCCTTATTTTTTCCCATTCCCCTTCCCTCCCTTTAGCTCCTCCTCTGCCCCCATATATGTAAGGTTTGTTTCTGGTTTTTTCCTTTTCACCTTCAAATTTTTCTTTCCCTTCTCTGCTTTCCCCTCCCCTCTTCTTAGTTTCCCTCCATAGTATCTTTTAAGGGATTTTTAAAAGAACAAACTTCCTCTTCAACAGTGCAAGCTATACTAATTATTGCTACCACTCGTTTTGGTCAAAGTTTTAATTACTACTGAGAGGACTGGAGGAAGGCAGAAAGAAGGAAAAAGGAAGAGAAAGAGAAAGTAGAGGGTTGAGCTCATAGGCTTGTTCTTAGAGGTTTCCAGCCACCTTTTATAAATTGCTGTCTTGAGTCAAACTAAGTTGGGTATTTTTTTCTTTTCTGAAGTTATAATTCTAGTTTATATAATTCAAACTATTTCAATAATGCAATAGAAAATGGATTTTAGAAGCATGTCTCATGTAAATGAACTAAAAAAATCTTTTCATGCAAGTAATTTCATTTCTTAGTACTTATGAAGGCAGAGAATTAAAACAAGCCAGAAACACAAAGGAATGATGAGTTTTCTTTGTGTTGCCTCAACAAAATGAACAGCTAAAATCTGAATTTCAAGATAACAAAAAAATCTTTCAGTTAACTCGTGTCATATACTGGTACAAATTCCACAATGTTGACTGTGATTGTGAGCTGTATATAAAATGTACCAATAAAGAATTCAATTAAAAAATCTTTTAGAACTACTACTTAAAAATGCATCTATTTACTGGAGGAAATAAAATATTTTATAAGTTATCTTTTAAAAACATGTGCTATTAGCTCAAGTGGTACCACACCTACCTTGGAAGCACAAGGACCCAAGTTCAATCCCCGGTACCGCAAACAAAACAAAACAAAACAAAACAACATGTGCTACAACTAGAACTACCACTTTTAAAAAGCCTCACCACTAATACCTATTTTTGTTCCTCTATAAGGTAAAAGTACATTTAAGTGACACACTTTGCATTTGTTTGGGTAGAAACTTGGCAAGGAAGTCTCTCCTTCATGCCTGGTGAGGCCTATAAACTGTTCAATCTACATTAAACTAATATAAGTAGCCAATTAAAAAAAGGAAGCAGGCCTAATTGGACCTTATTTATGCTGAAGTCATTACAGACAAGTCATAGCTTTACAGTAGTGTAAAATCCACTTGAAAGTACAAGTTAGTACCTTCAATAAAACCAGCTGGCCACAGTTATTATTCAAAGTATGATGCCTTCAAACAAAATAACTGGAGAGATCTATGATAATGTGAATGGCTCCTGGTAGATGGTAGAATTAAAAATGACTTATTTTCCTCAGGAGGCAGACACAGGAGAACTGCTGAGTTCAAAGCTTGCCTGGGCTACATAGTGAACTCAGGGCCAGCCTGAAATACAAGGCAAGAGACCCTGTCTCCAAAAAAAGAATGACTTATTTTCTTCTCTGTGCTTTGCTGTACCTTCTAAAGTTTATACAGTACCTGTTTAGTTTTTATAATTTTTGATAATAAAAACATCCTAACATAAACTATGTTGGATTTAAGATAATAAACAACAGGTTGTTTTTTAATATACAGGCAATAAAGTAAGTAGAAATAATCATTTGAACAAGACAAAAAAATAAAATCTTGGATTTATTTAAAGCTTTTAACCCACAGTTCCCAAACCACACAATAAGGAACCCTAGGGAGCTGCACCAAACTCATAGGTGCTAAATTTTCAGGGAAACCCAGTGATGTGAACAGAGAAAGTATGATTAAATTCTTATCATTCGTCCACTCCCAGATCCTATTCCCTAAACCTATACATAAATTTATGTCTAGGACATAATAGAAAGCAACCAAAGTCATAAAGAAACGTTGCTTAGGGAGCTGAAGCCAGATCAGGGTACAGAATGAGAACTTCTATCAAGATAATTTCATTCATCTCCATCTACAGCACTCTTAATTACCTTTCTCAATGCTGAGATAAAATACTGGACACATAAGTTAGAGGAGGAAAGGTTTATTTGGCATACAGTTTGTAGAGGTTTTAGTCCACAGGTGGAACTGCCGAGGCGGGGTGGCCTGACAGAGGTCTAATTCACAGAACACTTCTAGGCAGGCAGAAGAAAGTGAAGCAGTGAAGCAGCAGCTGCAGGCCTTCCTGCTTTCTGTTCTTTTCTATTCTTCCAGGTTCCCAGCCCGTGGGGTAGTGCTACTCACATCCAGGGTGAGCTTTTCCTTTATCCACATGCAAAACTATACAAGACCAATCAGCAGACTAATTTAGTAAACACATGCCCTTAATCCCTGCACCAGATGGCCCAAATCCAGCCATCTCTAAGAAGCCCCACATATGACCATGTGAAGCTCTGGGGGGAATATCTAGACACAAGCTGTAATAAGCACTAACATATAAACACCTTAGTGATTTTCCACTATCACAGGACCCGGTCTAGAGTAGACAGACAGACCCTCAGGGATGAACCTTGCTAAATTCAAGGGAATCATGAGGCCTAGCTTATCAACCAGTTAGTAAAATGATCCCCAGAGTATGCCAAAGCTGCCTCTAAATCTTTTTCTACTGCCCTTTCTCCTTCCCATTCTTTTTTCCTATAACACAAAACAAAATGTTCTAAGGCTTAAATAGCTTTCGTTTGCCACCTGAATGAACATTATACATCTGTATTCTCCTGTCTACTTGGTACTGAAGGTAGAGGTAATAGCACTCCAAGTCTCTGTTACTGTGGTATTTAAAGGCAGCATTTCCCCCTTTGACAATGAATAATAGGTAAAGGAAGTGGAAAGATAAAGGGAGATTTCTTCACATGCACATCCCCTGTTTAGGGGAGCCAGACACTGCATGATTCATGTTAATATGAATACAAGTAACTTAGTATGTCATGCATTATAAATTTGTGATGTAGCTATGTTTAAATGTCTCATTTAATTAGACCTACAATCTTAAGATGCGAGAATTTTATTAGTGCACTTAGAGACATAGAGACTAAAGAAAGTTTTGTTAAAATACCTCATATGAAGTCAAAGATCTAGAAAATGGAATGGCAAACTCTCAAACACAATCTGTCTGCTGGTCCAATACTTCAATGTCATGTTATATTCCAACAGCTATTACAGGATCTGGCACTCTGGAGAAATTAAATGATAGTACATCTAACAACCAAAAACATGATGTACATATGTATAAATCTAAAAATGTCACATTTATATGCTCACAACAGCAAAATACTAATGAAAGAAAAAAATTAGGAATCCAAATAAAATGCAGAGATATACTGTACTTATGGATAGGAAGTTCAACACTGTTAAGCTATTAATTCTCTCCATAGTGATTTATAGATTCAACATAATCACAAACAAAAATCCAAAAAGAGCGGGCTGGGTATTTAGCTCAAGTGGCACCACACCAACCTTGGATGGACAAGGACCTGAGTTTGGTCCTGAGTACCACAAAAAAAAGAGGAAGAAGAAGAAGGAGAAGAAGAAGAATCCCAAAAGAATTTTAATAGATACTGAAAATCTCATTTTTATGAAAAGCAAAGAAAGTAGAATAATCAAAATAATCTTGAAAAGGAACAACATTGGAGAAGGGACACTGATAGCAAGACTTAAATAAAAGTATAGCACAATAGAGTGTAGTAAGAGAGATGGATCCAAGAGCTCACCAGCAGATCTATAAATAGTAAATCAACACATTGGGCACAGGTACAAAGGCAATGCAACACATGAAGGGCCATCTTTTCAACAGTGCTGGAACCACTGGGCACTGACACGCAAAATGGGTAACTCAGCCCATATCATTCACTCACACAAAAATTAAATGAAAATGGAAAACACACATTAAAAAGAACTCAAAACTTTAAAAAAAATAGAAGAAAATCTTTGTAACCTAGGGTCAGACAAGGTTTCTTACAGATAACATTAAAACTCCAATCTACAAAATAAAAATATGGGTATGTTTCTATCTATAATATGTTAAAGATACCACATTTTAGTGACACATGCATCTCACATCTATAGCCACACAATTCATAACAGCTAAATCACAGAAGCAGCCTATATGTCTCTCAGCAACGGAATGCATAATGAAAACACCATATTTATACACAATGGAGTATTACTCTGTAATACAGGACAAATTTGAGTGCTTTTTAAGAAAAAAGATGCAGACTGCAGTACTTTGAGCTCCACAAAGACAGCACTGGTGCAAGAGAGAGCCAGACGAGAAATGGGAGACTCTGCCTTGCTGAGGAAAACAGGTAAACACGGGCAAAGGAGATCCTAAGAAGCAAGACACAAAATGTCATCATGTGCATTCTCTGTGCAGACTTGCCGAGAGGAACACAAGAAGTAGTACCCATTGACCCTGTATCCAGCAACACTATCAAATTTGGTAATTAAGTCTAGCAGTCTCTTGGTTGAGTTTTTAGGATCTTCAAGATAGAGTATCATATCATCAGCAAATAATGCCAGTTTAACTTCTTCCTTTCCTATCTTTATTCCTTTTATATCTTTGTCCTGCCTGATTGCTATGGCTAATGTTTCCAGTACTATATTGAACA
>PVIC010015006.1:0-35785 GCA_004025085.1 Thryonomys swinderianus
GGCCTACTGTTTATATGGAGTATCTTATTCTATGTCATATTTAAAGAGCATCTCTGTGCTCGCTTCTGCAGCACATATACTAAAGTGCATCTCCTTACACAATGCATAATTGAGTATTTATTTATTTATTTAGGTACCAGGGATCAAACTCATAACGTTGCTCTTGCAAAGCAGGCCCTGGAACCACTAAGCTAAAACCCTAACACCTGGGTTTCTTTTTAATTTATGTGGACCTTCTGTGTTTCCAATATTATGAAATAGAACTTTCTGGGATGGAATTTTTGTATTAACTATCTAAAATGATAGCTACCATCCATCTGTGATGAGTAAGTGTTTAGAATATGGCTAATACAAGTGAAGAACTTAATTGTTTAATTAATTTAACTCCCAACAGCTATATGTGGCAGAGGTAGCCATATTAGAATGGGTTTATTATCATTTAATGTAATTTTATCTGGTCAAATATAACTATAGAAATATACATAAATAATACATACACACACATATATAATTTGTTTTCTATATGCTAAAATGGCCCAAGGTGAGAAATGGAGCCTAAAGAGCATCAGCATAAGAGTCACAGAAAAACTAATCCCTTGATTGGAAATTTCACCTCCCCCAGTCCTTCTATTTTCAGAAAGTGGAGAGGGCTGGAAAATAATTTCAGTCACCCACGGCCAAGGATTTAACCAATCATCCTTGTATAGTGGGCCTTTGATGAAAATCCCTAAACAACAGAGTGCAAAGTGCATCAATGTGCTTGGAGACTGGCTTTGTACGCTGTATCCCTGGAGCCTTGTCTTTGCCTCCTTTCCATTTGGATGGTTCTGAGTTGCATCTTTTACAATAAACCAGTAAATGTACATAATTTGCTTTCTTGATTTCCACGTTATTCTAGTGAGTTATTAACCTGAGGAGTGGGTCATGGGAATCTCTGAGTATGTAGCTAGTGAGAAATGCAGGGGTCCCATTTTCAACTGGTAACAGAAAGGAGGCTAGTGCGACTGGGCTCTGTTACTTACAGGATCTGATACTGACTCTACACAGATGACATAGGAACGAATTGTGCCCAGTTAGTATAAAAGAATCAGAGAACTGGTAGGCCTTAATATAGAACACACAAAGGTCTACTATTTTCATTATTTTCTGTGCTATGTTTCCCTTCAATAATTTCCATTTATCTGTCTCCAAGTTATCTGATATTCTCTTCCTCCTCCTCCTCCTCCTCCTCCTTTTCCTTCTCCTTCTCTTCCTCCTTTTCCTTCTCCTTCTCCTTCTCCTTCTCCTTCTCCTTCTCCTTCTCCTTCTCCTTCTCCTTCTTCTTCTTCTTTCCTGTGCTGGGGATCAAACTCAGGCCCTTGTGCTTGTTTTTCTCTGTAATATGAGCTCTAATTTAATTGCATATGCGACCCTTCTCTGCCATCATTTGGAAGGATACTATCCACTGTTTAAGACTCAGTTCAGTGATTTTCCACTCTTCAAAGGACTTCCTGAATTCTTATAAGTAGACCTGATCATTTCCTTTTTTGTTAGTACCATGTCCTATCCATTTGTTTTTTCTAGTTCCTCTAACCTCATTAGTAGGTTACAGCCCTGTTCTTTCCTCTGATTGTTTATGTCTTAATCATCTTTGATCTATCCCTGTAACAATGTGATCTGTTCTGCTAATAATGTGATTAATTCTTTTTTTTGAAAATCTTTGTTTTTATAATCTCATGAGAAGATCCACGAATGAGAAGTAAAGTCAGACGTTAGTATGAAACTTGATCTCTGCCCAGACTGGACAGATGTTAATAATTCTTTTCTCCAAATTCATCTAACTGAAAAGATATGAAAGAAATTCCTCCCAGAAAAACCTCTAACGACAACACATCCTTTGTCAAGATAGAACCTTGTTATTGTTAGACTGAACTGAAATGCATATCAGTGGAAATAATTCAATCAGCTAAAGGAATGCTGCATTCCAGCAAAAGTGTGTAGAGTTCCCTGAGAGATTATGAAATTGGCAGCCACATATTTGGTATTCACTAGTACGACAAAACAATCTCTTGATGCTCACCACACATATTCTTAGGACAAATTTCCTAGTCTATCTAAGCACCTAGCAGGTATAGAAGAGACAACAAAGGTTTGGAAATACAACAAACCTGGTTTTTGGATTCCTGGTCTTCCATTTACTAGCTGTGTGCTCCTGAAGATATTCTTTGATCTCATCACAACTGCTTTGTCTGTAAAATATAAGTGATGGTATTTAATGTGTATGATTAAGTACTTAAAAATTATATACCTAAAACATTTTTGGTATATAAAGTTTATATTGAGCAAATACATCTATTTATATAAGCATCATCATTGAAAAGATCCATTCATGAGAAGTAAAATTAGACCCTGGAATGAACTCTGTGTCAAGTGCTTTCCATGTGTTATCTAATTTAATCTTTACAACAACCATTTACAGTAAAAGTTATTGCGAATGAAGGAAACAATGCCTTTGAGAAGTGAAGCAACTTGCCAAACTCATACAGTGAAATTCAAATTTCATTTCAAGGTACATCTCTGTAATCCTCAACTTTTATTATCACTCAGTACTATTTTCCATGTGGTCCAACCCCTTTCTTGTTCTCCAGTCTTCCTTCTGGCTTACTTGGAGAATAATCCAGTGTTTGCAAGTGCTTAAGAGCAAAGCCACCATGGACCAGAAAAGAAAGTACTCAACATCTGGAAATAATATCATTTTAATTGTGCAGCAAATTAAAGTTTCTAATAACAAGGGGATGATTTCTTTTGGTAGGCATTCACAGTCTTTCCAGAAGGATAAGTTTTTCTTCCAAACATCCTGTTATAGTTCTCAGTATCCTCATAGGGATTCTCCTTATGAGCTATCCCTGCCCCTGTTTACCAATGAAGAGAACAGAGCCATCTTCTACCCAGAGACGTCAATTAAACAGAGTCATCTTCAAACCCAGGGAAGGGACAAGGTACTCTGCTCAAGCATCAGAATTCCTTCCATGTGGCTGCTTCAATTTAATTAGTGAAAAACTTCAGGGTTGAAGAGAATACCAACAAATATTGGCATCTATCATAGAAATCATATTTTAAATATATTTGGGAACAAGAAAAATACACTATCCCTGAAAAATAAAGAATGACATTGATGGTGAATAGGAGTAAATTATAGAATGCAATTATTTTCCACCTTTCTAAACTAAATCAAAATTGTATTTTCTTGTTTTAAAAAAGACAAAAGGACACATTCCCCCTCTCCATAGAAAGGAGAGATAGAGATAGAAACAGAGATGGAGAATGAGAGAGAGAAGAAGAAAACAGAGAGGAAAGAAAAATAAAAGAAAAGATGAAGTAAACCAAATTATCATAAACAGCTTTCTATTTCGTGTGCTGCTTAAACAAACCTGGCCAAGGGGGCACATGGGGTTGAAAATCTAAAATCTATTTGCCTATCTAGATCCCAAGGTTTTGTGGTGCACAGCTGAGCTAGATCAGAGAGATTTCACTTGCTCCATGAATTCTTTTTCTAATTTATATACATGGAAGGAACATTTTTTCTAATGCATAAAAGGCTGACTATGGCCTGATGAAAATCCGCATTCTTCACATTATGCATTTTTTGGTTTAAATTGTAAAATCGTTGATGTTTCATTTCTTACATACTTCGTTCATTCAACGTGTACTGAGTCCCTTGGTGATGTCAGATAATAATATAGCTGTGTACAATTTACAGGGTCTGACCAGAAGGAGATTTTAGTCTCCAGACTACAGAGATGGTAACTAGATTGCACTGCAGTAACTTCTGCTCCCTTGTGGAGTTCTGTTCCTAAAGTTACATGACTATCAAAACTAAAGCTGAAAAAATTTAGATCACATAGCAATCTGGAAGGAGCTAACCTCCAGAACAAACCATATTCTCCATGTAAAAACCTGCTACAACAAGTAACATTTCTTTCCATGAACTTTATTAACTATTCAGAAAACACTGCACATCGCTGGGATCTGCAAAATTTAAAATTTTTTTCTATTTATTTAATAACTTGTGAACTATTGGATTAATCTCTCTAAGTCTACTGTAAAGTCTGTCTTTTCTTATTACATGACCTAGAGCAGGTTGTGTGCCTCTGTTTCTTTGTAAGATATGGGTTATAATACATCTGCCTTAAAATTAAGAAGATTAAATGAAATGAATCATATATAGTGACAAATACTCTAATAAACAGTCTATATAATCTTTATCCCTTTAAAAATCTGAAAATATAAAGCTGCTGGCAAGTTTGAATTTTATGGCTTAGGTTGTTTAAGGTTTGGTTTCTGTTTTGTTTTTGCATGTTTATTCTCCCTTGTTTTATCATCACATTTTCTTTTCTAAATTAATATTATCGGTACATTTTATACTTACATTATATAAAGTTACAAAATAAGAAATCATTTCTGAAGCAGGACAAAGTATGCTTCTAGAATTGAACCATATACTCCACATCAATTTTGTAATAAGAACAGGAGTTCGTGAAAATGCAAAGCATGGATTAATTTGTGTATGTGGTGCTGGATGACTTTGAGAACTGACTAGAGGTTCTGACAAATGATGGGACTAGTTCAGTGCTATGGGGTGTAAAATTAAACCTTTAGGTTGAAATAGAGCACCTAATTTAACTGTGACAAATGGAGAAAACCACTCTGATCTTGAAAAGAATATCAAATGTACTATCAGAGCCAGCTTACATTCTTTATTTTTCCTCTGCCTCTTCTTTCTTTTCTTTCTGAGTTAGCTAGGGTCGTTTTCTATTTCTTGCAATCAGAGAATAACTGACACATAAGTTACTTTGCCTTGTTCTGGACACAACATCCTTGTTTACTCTAATATCATTATCTCTTAGGACACTCTACTGCTTAGTCATTAAGTGTTTCTGCACATGTCCATGTAATGTAGGGGTTTTGTTCTAAAATATTTTAATGCAAGATTGAGTAAAGTATCAAGGCTGGGCTACATGATAGTGGATTTTAACGATTTTCTATACAGGAAGATACCACTGTCAGTCCTTGAACACTGCCGTATTCTAACACTCTGGCCACAGCCCCATTCCTCAGTTCATGTTGCTCTTCCTACCAGAGATGCCCTTCCTAACTTCTCGTCCTGTACAAAGCATATTTCTTCTTAAAGATAGATGTAAATATCAGCTCCATGAAGCATTTCCTATTTCCCAAGATAGAACTAATCACTCCACATCTGTGATTCCTGGCAACGGCACAGCTGTTGAAACAGTGCCCCAGTTGCCTTGAACTGTAGGTAACTATCTTCTCAAGTAACTCACATGGCATTACCTATAAAAATTCGACTTTATAACTCGCTGGCATAAAGCTGAATATATCATTATTATATATTAATAATATTTATTTTGACATGAAAGTTCACTTTTCTTCCAATTTCAGAAGAACATAAAACATTTTTATGGACACCTAAGAAGCATAGTGGAACCTGGAACTATGCCCACTCTGTCTAAAATCAGTTAGTTGTCTGTGTGTGTGTATGTGGTGTGGGGTGTGTAGGTGCATGATCTCACTTGCACACTTTTCTTACTTTTGTAATCCATGTTTTAATAGGCTTCCCTGAAGGAGGACAAGATTGGTTCTTAAACCTGTCAATAAGACTAAAGAGATAAAGGATATGTTATTTGGTTTCAAGTGGGTTCTTATATTTTTCAAGGAGGCTTATATGTTTTCCTAATTGAATAATGTCAAATATATGATTTTTTTTGTTGTTTGTTTGTTTGTTTGGGGGTTTTTTTTGTTTGTTTTTTGAGACAGGGTCTCACTTTGCAGTTCAGGCTGGCCTTGAGCTCACTCTGTAGTCCAGGCAAGCCTGGAACTCAGCAATCCTCCTGTCTCTGCCTCCAGAGTGCTGGGATTACAGGCGTGAGCCACCACACCTGGCACTGTGGTATGCGGTATTGATTGCTGGTGGGTGTGAGTCACCACACCCAGCATTGTATGTGGTTACCGGGGATCGAACTCAGAACCTTGTGAGGCAGGCACCAGAACCACTGAGCTAAATCTCCGGCCCTATATGATTCTTTTTTTAAAAAAATCTAAACATATGACAGTTTGCTAATGAAATTTTTCTTCAAAGAAAAATTTTCTAGATAAGGCCAGAACTACAATAGGCAACAGTGGTCATCTGTTTCACTGAGGCATATATCAACTTATAGCAATCTTTGGGTTCATCTGAAGTAAACTAACTATCCTTTGGATGATGCTTCACACATTATAAACCACCTTCCCATATATTATTTATATGATCTGTGCACCAAATCTGAAATATAAATAATATAAATATTATTTATTTCTTTGACAGTCAAGAAAAACAAGATGAAGAAGGATTAAATGACTTGCCCAAGGTCACAGAGATGGTAGTGCACTCTGGGAGGCATGCCCAGTACTTCTAATTCCAGACTCCCATACTTTTGCACTACATTATGCTACCCATAGAAAAAAATCATCTATGTAAACACATGCATAAAAAAATGCTGATCTCATTCTCTAAATAGATGGATGCTTTTTTAGGAAACCAAATCACATTTCTGAAAATATGATTTTATTTTAGCTTTAGGCCTAAAACATTTTAATGAAAACATGGTTGGCAAGATTTATTTTCGAGGAAAACAGAATTCACTGTATGATATTTTTAATTTACATTTTCTATAGATTACAAACTTTGGTCAAAATTATAATAAATATATCAGAAATTTATAGGTAGGGTAATACAGGAATGGTGATTGGCCCCAAAATTCAGCCTTTCTGAGATCCAGAATCTAGATATCTGAAAAATAACAACTTGGCAAAGAGAAAAAGAGAAGAAAATTGCCAGAAATTGGGAAGGAACTGACATGAAAGTTAGAGGCACAGAGAACATAGGGAGATGGATCACAATGCAAAGAAAAAAACAAAACAGTCCGGAAGCTCAGTCTGGCATGCATCTCCCAGGGAGGGAAACCCAGCTCCACAGAGGTAAGTTCCCAGGGCTGGGAGCTCCAGGGAGAAATGATGCTCAGCCTAGCAGCACAGGCTCCAGGAAGAGCCCATGGCTGTTGTGAACTACAAAAGCGGCTGAAGTTTGCTGGGAGAAGACTCCAGCCAGCAGTCCACAGCCAGAGAGGGATTCTGGTGCCAAACCCTGCAGGTTGCCATGTTGCCAGAGAGTACTTAATCGAGCACCATTTCTGGAGGGGATTGGTTAATTACATTGGGACCTGAGAACAGTAAAGATTGACTCACTTCCACATTCCCACTGTTACCTTCCCAGAGTGACTGAGCGAGACACAGACTCAGAAGACAGCCTCAGACAGGAAGCAGCTGGAAAGAGAACCCCGTTAAGGTTGAGCTCAGGCCAGGAAAGACATGGCTGTACTACCTGCAGTGAGACACCAGGGCTGGCTTGTGTGGTATTCAGAAATAGTTGGGTCTGAAAGTGCTGGCAATGAGCCCATTCCCTGCTGCCTACATCCAGCACAGATCTCAGGTCTGTCCACCTTCTTTGTCATCAAATGAGCAAGGACACACCTTAGCTTGGGCACTGTCAGAACCAGGGGTTAACAGAGGGGTCTTTGGATCAGGGATGGGACAGTGCCTGACAAGACAGCCGGCCATAAATCTAGGTGATGAATACCTTGATTTGGTGGACTCTAAAACTTTGAAAGCAGTCCTAAAAGGGAAATTTAAAGCTGTTAATGCCCACATCAGAAAAACAGAAATCCAAATGCATAACCTAATGATTCACATAGTCCTAGAAAAATAAGAACAGTTCAAATCCAAAGGAAATTGTAAAAACCAGAGTAGATTAAAATCAAGGTAAAAATCAAGGAAATTGTAAAAATCAAAGCAGAAATTAATGAAATTGAAACTAAAAAAAATACAGTCAATGAATCGAAGAAGTAGTCCTTGAAAAGTGTAAAGAAAATAGACAAACTCCTAGCCAGTCTGCCCACAAAGGGAAAGAAAAGACCCAAATCAACACCTTTAGAAAAAAAAAGGGGAAATCACAATATATGCTGCCAAAATCCAGAAAATTATTAGTAACTACTTTGAGAACCTGAATTCTGATAAACTGGAATATTCAGAAGAAATAGATTCTGAGATACATAAGAATTACAAAAAACAAATTAAGAAGATATAAAAACACTGAACAATCCAGTAATAAGGAATGAAATTGAATAAGTATTTTTTTAAACTACCAACAAAGAAATTTCCCACAATGAACTCAGTGCTAAATTCTACAAAATCTTTAGGGAAGATCTAATGCCAATACTCTTCAAACTCTTTAATGAAATCTTAAGGGAAGTACTACTCCCAATGTCATCTCTTGAAACTAGCATTACTTTGATTATAAAACCAGAAAAAGACTCAACCAAAAAGGAGAACTACAGGCCAATCTTTTTAATAAACATAGACACAAAACTCTTCAAAATGATACAGGCAAACACAACATAACAAATATCAAAACGATCATCATGATCAATAAGATTCATCTGAGGTTTGCAGTGATAGCTCAACATACACAGTCAATAAATGTAACATGACATAAACAGAAGCATGGACAAAAATCACTTCATCAAATCAATAGGTATGGAAAAACCCTTTGATAAAATCCAACATCCATTCCTGATTTAAAAAAAAAACACTGAAGAAAATCAGTACAGAAGGATCTTATATCAATTTGATAAAAAACTTTATAACAAAGCATTGGCCAATATTATATTAAATGTGGAGAAACTGAGAGCTTTCCATCTAAAATCAGGAACAAGACAAGGATGTCTGCCATCACTATTCCTGTTCAATAAAGTTCTTAAAACATTAGCCAAAGCAGTCATGCAAGAGAAAGAAAAGCAAAATGTAAAAAAGGAAGAAGTCAAATTATCACTACTCATAGATGACATGATCACCTATAGAGAAGACCTGAAAAATTCTACTGTCTTAGAATTAATACCCTAATTGAAAACCATAGCAGGATATGAACTCAACACACTAAAATCAGTATTGCTCCTAAATATCAATAATAGACTCACCAAGAAAGAAATTAGGGAAACAAAACTGTTCATAATAGCATCAAGAAAAATTAAAATACTTAGGAATTAACTAACCAAGGAAGGTAACAAAGATGTCTACAGTGAAAACTACAGTGCTCTGAAAAAGACTTGAAGAGGACATCAAAAAGTGGAAAGATATTCCCTGTTCCTGGAGAGGTAAAACCATTTCAGTCAAAATGGCCATTTTTTAAAAATTTGAATCTTTATTGGTACATTATACATAAACATTGTGATCACACACAGTATTGAGAATTTGTACCAGAATATGACAATTTAATTCTCATTTTTCCCATTCTCCTACCCACCCTACAACCCCCACCTCATATACATAAACTTTGTTTCCCTTTTTTTTATTACCATCATATTTTTTCTTCCCCTTGTTACTTACCCCTACACCCTGTTTCCCTTTGAATATTTTCTATTTCACAATATCTACCATATATTCTAGAGCTCATTTACCTCTTAAGTTTCTCATACGAGAAAAGATTCATTTTTTAAAGAATGAATATGTTATATATGTGCACCTTCTCCCTAAGATGAATGTACTTTATGAGCTGCAAATATCTAATATAGTTTTTTAAAATTAAAAAAGGCCATATTTCCAAAACTGATAGACACATTTAATTCAATCGCAATCAAAATACCAACAGCATTCCTCACAGAACTAATACAATCCTACAATTTATATGTAACCAGAAGAAACTTAGAACAGCCAAAGGTAACCTGGGCAACAAATACAAGGCAGGGGGCATCTGAAGGGTTTCACTTTCACCACAGCCCTACCAGCATTTGTTGTTCCTTTATATCTTGATAATAGTCATGATTTCTGAAGATAGAATCTCAGCACTGTTCTCATTTGCATTTCTCAAATGGCCAGTGATGTTAAACATCTTTTCATGGGGTGGAGATTTAGCTCAGTGGTTCCAGCACCTGCCTAGCAAGCGCAAGGTCCCTAGTTCAATATCCAGTAACCACATACAACATTACTAGGCATAGTGACTCATGCCCACCAGCAATCAATACCACATACCACAAAGCCAGGCTCACGCCTGTATATGTCCTAGATATTATCAGTCCTTTGTATAAGGAACAGCTAGCAAAACTTTTTTCACACACTGTGGATTGTTTTTTCATTCTGGTGGTTTCTTTTGCTATTAGAAGCTTTTCAATAGGATGAGATCTTGATTGTTGATTATTTGTGATATTTCCTGTATGATTAAGGTTTTGTTCCTAAAGTGTTCTACTTATCAGTATCTTCAATAGTTCTACCTCACCTATCTTACAACAGATTTCATGTTTCTGTTTCAATATTTAGATCTTTGATCCATTTTTAGTTTAGAGCATGGTGAAAGATACATCTCTAGATTTAAACTTTGGCATTTAGGAAGCTTATTATTCCAGCATCATTTATTAAAAAGGCTGTCTTTCTACCAATAATGGTGTTTGGATTCTTTGTCAAAAATAAGGTGGGGGAGTATGTTTGAGTTGTTTCTGCATCTTGTTATCTGTTCCACTGATTCTTGGGTCTGTTTTTTTTGTTTGTTTGTTTTGTTTTGTTTTGTTTTAACAAGTACCATTTTAGATTAGTAGTATAATGCTGGGAACTGCAGACGGTCTTGGGAACATGGCCCTTGCCTTCACTCACGGTGGTGGCAGGGACTCCAGTGTCCTGCATGGAGCTACACTGGGATTTTGAACTATGGGGATTATTGAAGATATCTGCCCTGTGTTATAGGAATGTGTCTACATAATTGCTGGCATCTGTCCTGCCTTTTGCATGCTGGGATTGTGGGTGTGAAATCCCAAGTAAACGTGTGGCGAGCTTGGGTATTTCACTTCCTGCTGCCCAAAGTGGCAAAGGTCGAGGTTTCGATTTTGTTGTTTGTTGGATGCTAGTTCTTTTGCTCTTGGACTCTTGGGGAACTGGGGCTTGCCACAAGGATTCTGGCTGTGTCTTCTTCCCCTGTGTCCCATATTGGGTGTATTCTCTTCCCCTGTTTCCCACAGTATAATTTCAGATCAGGGATTGTGATGCCTCTGGCCTTGCCTTTGTTCCAATGAATTGCCTTTGCTATCTGTACTCAGTCTCTTTTGGTTTCCAGTGAATTTTAGGATTGTTTTCTCCAATTCTTTGAGATATTTTATTGGTATTTTGATTAAAATTGTATTAATGCCAGGTGTGGTGCCTCACGCCTGTAATCCTAGCACTCGGGAGGCAGAGACAGGAGTATTGCTGAGTTTGAGGCTTGCCTGGGCTACATAGTGAGCTCAGGGCCAGCCTGAACTACAAAGCAAGACCCTGTCTTAAAAAAAAAAATTGCTTTAAATTTGTATGACAATTTTGGAAGTATGGCCATTTTCATTATATTGGTTCTTCTTACCCAAGAACAAGGGATATCTTTCAATTTTCTGATATTCTCTTTGATATGCTTTTTTGGAGTACTGTAGTTTCAATGTAGAGGTTTTCTACTTCCTTCATTAGATTGATTTCTATGTATTTAATTTGGGGGGGATGCTATTGTGAAAGTTGTTTTTTCCCTAATTTCTCTCTCAGTGAGTTTATATTTGTGCACAGGAATGCTATTGATTTTTTGAGTACTGACTTTGTATCCAGACATGCAACTGAATTTGTTTATTAAATCTAATAGTCTTTTGGTGAAAATTTTTGGGTCTGCTATACAGACGAATATGTCATCTGCAAATAAGGACAACTTAACTTCCTGTTTTCCTGTTCTTCCTTTATTTATTGCTCTAGCTAATATTTCTAGAACTACATTAAATATGAGTGGTGATGGTGAACATCCTTGTCCTTGATTTTAAATTAGAGCTTTCTTTCTTTTTTTTTTTTGGTCCAGTGAGTATGGTATTGGATATTAATTTGTCACAGATGGCTTTTATCAGATTGAGATAAAGATCATCTTTTCCTATTTACTATAGAGTTTTTATCATAAATAGATGCTGAACAGCAAGGACTTTCTGAACTCCAATTGCATAAGAAAAAAATAATACCAAGAATCAACCAGTGAGAGCATATCAAATGAAATGGTTTTAGTATAGTAAAAGAAACAACTAACAGAGAGAAGAGACAACTTATAAACAAGTAAAACATTTTCTTCCCAGCTATGTCTCAGAGAACTAATATATAATATATGACAAACTCAAAAAAATTAGACTTCTCCAAAATAAAAGACCCAATCAAAAGGATATGCAACTGACTCCTCAGAAGAAGCACAAATGGCCAATAAATATATGAAAAAGGTTTCAACACCTCTGACCAACAAAGAAATGCAAATTAAAACAGTGACATTCCATTTTATTCCAAAAATAATGGCTGCTATCAGGAAGTCAAATAATAACAAATATTAGTGAGGCTTGGGAGGAAAAGAAACTCTTCTACATTGTTGGTAGGAATCTAAACTAGTTCAGCCACTATGGAACTCATTATGGCAATTCCTCTAAAAACAAAACTAGAAATTCCATATGATCCATCTATTCCCCTTTAATGTATCTTCCCAAAGAGACATTATATTGTAGTGATACATCATACATATGTTTTTAGCTACACAATTCACAATAGGTAAATTTTTGAAGTGGTCTCTGTCCATAAAGAGATGAATGGTTAAAGAAAATGTGAATTTATATGCAAAGAAGTACTACTTTGCCATAAAGATAAGCTTGTGTCATTAATAGAAAAACGGTTACACCTTGAGACCATAATGTTAACTAAAATAAATGTGGACACACAAGCTTAAATAGCCCATATTTTCTCTTATATGAGAAACCTAAAATATAAGTAGATAGCAAAACAAATCATAGATAATAGGAAATAGATCTTTTGCAAATAGGAAGCGGACCAAGAGATGGAGGAAAGGGATAAAGAGGACAAGGGAAGGGTATGAAATAAAAATATTAAGATGTGTTATATACATGTACAAACTCTCCACAAGCAATGTGATCATTATATACTAAAAACATGTACTAATACAAATTTTTTAAATTTAAAAGTTTATAGGTAGATACGTATTTTTTTTTGAGACAGGGTCTCGCTTTGTAGTTCAGGCTGGCTCTGAGCTCACTATGGAGCCCAGGCAAGCCTCAAACTCAGCAATCCTCCTGTCTCTGCCTCCTGAGTGCTAGGATTACAGGCATGAGCCACCACACCTGACAGTAGATATGTATTTTTAATTTCAAATGCCAAGTCTTTGTTCTTTAGGGTATTGATTTTTCCTCTTCAATCTTTCTGTTTCTAGTCTCTAAAGCATACCTTCTTTGTGTGAACAAGCTGAAGTAAATTTAACTTTGAGAGATTTTAATCAATTTTTTTGCTCCTGAAAAGCATAATTTCATCACAACGGAAAAATACAGAAGGAAATGGCATTACACAAGGCTCATTTTAAGGAAGACAAAGTTCTGCCTAGTGTGAAGACTAACTCATATATTATCTAGAAAATAAACACTGAAATTACTAAAATTGATCACCATGGAGCTCCAGTTTCCACAAGAAACTTGGGCAAAACAAAGAATGAGACTTGAGAGATGACCAAAGATCATGTACTCCAGTATCATGAATTGCCCAAACTGACTATGTCAATCAAATATGATAGTAGTTTTCATCATTCAGTGAGTTGGTCTGACGAAAAAGAAATTATATTAAGCCAAGTATGCAAGGTCAGGAAGTAAGTAATTGAATAACGGCATATGAACATGGCATCTCTGTTTGATTTCATTTTTGTTACAAAAGGATTGGTGAATATACAATATTCTCCTATGTATTCTTAAAGTTTTAAAATATTTGTTTTATTCAGAAATAAAAATTAATTTTACAAATGTCTTGACTTTATAAATCTTACATCTTATTTGCAATAGAAATTCATATAGTATTTTTAAAATAATCTAACTTATTACACATTCTATATTCTCAACATTTTAGACTGCAGATCACATTTCAGGGGATCCCCTGCAACTAGACTGCATTAACTATAGACAGTATTATGATCAGAAAGTCAGAAGTTCACTCTGTCCTTCATGACAGCCAGACTCAACACAGCAATGAAGTTCTTGAAACAATATTTGTGTAGTATGTGTCCCTTGTGCTCAGGAAAATTTGTTGTCATAGTGGTGCATTTCATATGAAAATCTAAGGATAAATATTTGCTCACCCATCAGCACATGAAATGGCCCCAGATCTTTAAATAAACTTTACTAGAACTACCAGGAAACAAGCTACACAGAAGGTGCTTCACAGGGCAGATGGGTTTGGAGAATACTTTTAACAAAAGTGATGAAAATCTCCAATGGGCTAAGTAATAGAGACACACAATAAAGAAGACAAAGCCTCAATCTCATGGAGCTGTATGGGATTATCATTATTTTACCCTCAATAGATCAGACTCCACATACATAATTAAATGCTCAATAGATCTTTGTTGAATGAGTAGAAGGTTTGTTTACTATTGCAACAAAGCTGACAGAAACATAGGCAGATATAGAAGCTCCAAGCCAGAGAGTCAGAGTAAATAAAAGGTCAGACATGAATGGAATGAGAGGGATAATAATAGTTATAGCTGGAGTTAGACAAGGAGGAGAAATGTGATACAAAAACGCTTCTTAAAGTGAAAGATATGAGTTTTATCAGAAAGGAAAGAAGTAAATGAAACATTAGAAAACTGGAAAATAAACAATATTAATTTTGAAAATGCAAATGAATTCACTGAAAATATACAATATATGTCAATTTAACAAAGCTTTTCCCCCCACTTTGGTAGCACTAAGGGTTGAACCCAGGGCCTTTACACTAAACTGCATACCTAGATTCCCAGCCCTTTTTATTGTACATTGTAACAGCGTCTTGTTAAATTGTCCACGCTGAGCTCCAAACTGAAATTGTCCTGCCTCTTCCTTCCAGAGTACTGGGATTACATGTGTGTGCCACCACATCTTGTGTCAAAATTTAAATTTTAAGACAAATTTGGAGACTTTAATTATGAAGTATTTGTCATTGATAAGATATTCAATATTTGAAAACCTTTTTTTTTAACTACTTGACTGACTGTGGTTAATGACATTGTTACACATTGTTTTCCCATAGTATTCCTTGAGTAGTTTTTGAAATTAGCCTTTAACTTAGCAAACCAATGTGTGCTGTAGCTAATGTGATGAGAATATTAAAAATACAATTAATGACTCTAGGAAAACCTAAAACTTATGTAATTTGTAACAGTCTCAGAAAACTTGTTTTTTTCTGTTTTACTCCTAATAAAATTGCATTGAACAACATAATAATACTTGCATTATTATTACATTTTGAATCATGACAATAAACTTTTCATATACTTACTAGAACTGGAATCAGAAATATAAGGAAGTCATTATCTTGACCTGGCTGTGAAGTCCATCAAAATCTGCGGAGTGACCAGTGACCAGGTAGAGTGGAGAATGCAACAAGGGCAACAACAACAACACCAACAACAAAGGATATTTCCGATCACAGGGACATTTTGGCTATGGGAACATTTTGCATTAAAAAGCATGAATGGAATGAGAGGCATAATAAGAGTTTTTTCAACTGGAAGTCATTTAAATTGTAATTAAAATTGTTTTTAATTTCATTAAACGAGCTCAGTTTCTTTTCTGCAAATATCCTCTCTTTCCCTTGGGGATATTTCCATTTCTTCCTCTAAGTGTGTGACATTTCCTTGTCCAAAGTATGTGTACGGCTAAGAAGCACACTGTTTTTTTCAAAAAAGAGAAAAAAGCACACTGTTTTCTTGATCTCTTGATCTAAGACAAAAAACAACATCAATGAACACAGTGATGTGGTATGATTGTTTCCTATTCACGATTAGGTGTTTGTTTTTTGTTAAAATTCAACAGAGTATATCTGGGAAAAAATGTGGTATGAGGTGAATCAATGCTCTTAGAATTCCAGTAACTAATATTAAAAATGTACACTATTATTAAATATATTCACAAGTTGCTAGCAAATAAATACTCCTCTGATAATTGAATTCATTTACTTTGCAATTGGGACAATAATGTTGGAAAAACAATATTTTAACTGTCATTACTACGTATCTTCTCATTCTCCATTTTACTTCTTTTCATGAAAACGTTTATTTTCTAGTAATAATAGTATTATTTGGGGTTTGAGAACTAAATTATTTTCAAATTCTCTGGTAGCACCATTTGAAATGATAGAAGACAGTGAAAAATTCATAGCACATGAACGACCTAGTGGAATTCACTCTTTATTTTTTTCTATGAATAAAAATTCAAAGAAGATTTAGCTCTGTGGTTCTGGTGTCTGCTTAGTTAACACAAGGTCCCTGGTTATATCCCCGGTAAACACATGCAACAATACTGGGTGTGGTGACTCATACCCATCAGTAATCAATCCTACATACCACAATGCCAGGTGTGGTGGCTCATGACTGTCATCCCAGCACTTGCGAGGCAGAGGCAGAAGGATTGCTAAATTTGAAACTTGCCTGAGCTACACAGTGAGCTCAGGGCCAGCTTGAACTACAAAACGAAACCCTGTCTCAAAAAAATAAAATTAAATTAAAATTAAAAAATTCAAATAAGCTTATAGCCATTTTCAAATCCTCTTACATGATATTTCATTATGTAAATCACCTCATAACATGTGATATTTCTTTTTCACCTAAAGCATCATACCAACAATATGTTAAACTAGCTTGATAAAATTATCAACTCCAGCTGGGCATGGTGGCTCGTGCCTGTAATTCCAGCACTTGGGAGGCAGAGACAGGAGGACTGCTGAGTTCAAGGCTTGCCTGGGCTACATAGTGAGCTCAGGGCCAGCCTGAACTACAAAGCGAGACCCTGTCTCAAAAAAAAAAAATTATCTACTCCAATGTGTTCTACCATCTTAAGCATTTTCATTGTTGTTGAAAGGGAAATTAGGGATTCATGTAAATATTGCTTTCTAAAAAGACTACATCTTAGCTTATGTTGATTAAACCCTTACATTGGAAGTCTTGCTTCTGCAATATATTAAGTAAGTGCCAAGGGAAGTTAACATGATTTACATACCTAATATATATCATATTCTTTCTATTGGAGTATGTGCTCTTAGGGGAACAATAAGCATTTCAGTATTTTTTCTCTACTTAGATATAGTAATATTTATAGGCCTAGATGGGACAATTTCTAAGAATACAGTGGAGTTCACTACAACAAATTTTGTTACTTCAAAAGGTCAGATTCATCTGAAGACTCATTAGCTACTGGCATTGTTTGTCATCTGGTAACAGAATGAGGAATCATGCCAAAGGCTCTCTACTCATTTAAAAGTGCTCTCTGAGTATTTTTAATGAAAAGACATACATATGTTCCATTGTTTTATTTATCATTTCCATATCTTCTCATTAAGACTTTCCTATTTTATCTTTATGTACTGTGGGAGAGATAGCAGCCTCTGATATAAAGAAACATATATGGCAAAGGGTTTATTTTTAGTAATTGATTTTTAAAACTAGGATTAGAGGTCCCATTTGACCCTGCTATTGCCCTGCTAGGAATATACACAAAAGAATCGTATCATAGTGACATATGTGCACCCATGTTCATAGTAGCTCAGTTTGTGATAGCTCATTCTTGGTAACAATCCAAATCCCCAGCAACTGGAGACTGGATAAAGAAGATGTGGTTTTTCTATAAAATGGAGTATTACTCTGCCTTAAAGAATGATAAATTTGAGTCATTTATACTCAAATGGACATACCTTCAGTACATACTCATAAGTGAAATAAATAGGTCACAGATGTGTAAATATCATATCTGTTCTCTGGTATGAGAAAGTGAAGAGGTTAATGAGTTCTACAATGCATGATGGACACTGTAAAACTAAAAATATTCAAAGGGAAATGTGGTGGGGGGTGAGTAACTCAAGGTAAAGAAAAAATGTGATGGTAATAAAAAAGGGAAACAAAGCTTACATACTTAGAGGGTAGGGGGTTGTGGGGTCAGTAGGGAAATGGGAAAAAATGAGAATTAAATTGCTTCATATACTGGTACAAATTCCCAGTACTGAGTGTGATCATGGTGTGTATATATAATGTACCAATAAAGATAAAAATAAACTAAAAATTGTTTTGATTTTTAAGTGATTTCCAAGAGCAGTTATGTACAGTACCACTCTTTTCTCTGAATTTTCCTAAAGCAACACTTTAATATACATTGTTGGCTGAACTGTGTTCTCTCAAATTTATATATTGAAATCTAAACACTTGTCACACTTTATCTCAGAATGTGAGATACAGGGATCAAAGTTCTTTAAAGAAATAATTACATTAAAATGAGATCATATTGGTTGTCATCCAACATGATAGGTATCCTTATAAAAGAAAAAAAGACCCAGCCAGGCATAGATGTAAAACTGTATAAGGACAAAGGGAAAAGGGGACTTGTGCAAGAAAAAAGAGGTGTCTCAGAAGAAATCAACCTTGTGAGCCCCTTAACCTCAAACTTCTAGCTTCCAAAATTAGAAGAAAATAATTTTAGCTATCCAGTGTTTATTATGGAAACTCTCCTTCATACTGTGCACAAAAATTATGCATATTCAGTATTTGATTTCTTAGTGGCTGACCTAATGAATTCCTAGGAATCAAAATCTATGTTTTAAACATTTCTGTCTCCTCTATAACGCAGTCCTTTGCAGAAAAGGTTTATTAACTATAGACTGAATGAACAAATATTAATTTATAATATAGAAATAGCACAACATCTATAAGAATATTTAAAGGAAACTTGGCAATATATTTTTGAAAGACATTGAGTATTGAAAGATAATAGGAAAAGACTTAAACATATTAAATTGCTCTGTTTAATTTGGTATTATGATACCATTTTAGTATTATGATACCAAATTAGGTATGAGGATCATGAGAGAACTCTAATATGTATATGTTCTTTGTTGCTGCTATAACAAATTACCATAAATAAATGATTTAAAATACATGAATTATTCTTTTGTACTTCTGGACATTAGAAATCTACAATCAGGATGGTGTTAATATTTGTTTCTGCTAGAGGGTTCAAGGAAGTCTGTTTCTTTCAGTTTCTAGAGGCTGCCTAAATTCCTTAGTTTCTGGCCCATTTCTGGCCCCTTCTTAAAACTTCAAAGAGTATCCTTTCAACCTCTGGCCTCATCATCATATCTCCTTTTCTGACTTTGATCCCCTTATCTTTCTCCAAATTCTTAACTTAATCACATCTCGAAAGTCCTCTCTACCAGATAAGGTACATATTTATATGTTCCAAGGACTAGGACATAGATATCTTTGAGGGAGCATTTTTCAGCCTACAACAAACTTGGGCAAGCTCTAGGCTGGTCCTGTCCAGAGAGAAGCAAATCAACATGTTGAGTAGAGAAGGAAGTTGTGAAAGATCCTAACTGAAGACATTACTAATAAGGGCAGCTGTGTAGGCTGAAGGCTAGTGTTTAAAACACATGTCAAACTCAGGAATGATCCTCAGGAATGGTCCTTACATATGGAAGTAAATGCTGCTCTCAGTTTCTGTCAAGCTATTAGAGTAAATTAAGAGGTACAAATTCAGAGATATAAAAATATTAATTCCACTCAAACCATTATTCCAGGCCTGTGTTCTGAAAGTATTTAAATACCAAAAATGCATATGAAAAGCATAACTTGATGTGGCTGAATTACTTTAATAGAGCTGCTGAGAAACTAACACCATTGAATTTTACAGATCTGTGCACAATGATTGTATCTCTGTAGAAAGTATGAAATTCAACTATTTATCAGAATTACAGTAAGTTAGACTGGAATTTTATACAAATATTGAATAAACATGAATTACTAAAACTATAAAGCATTTTCAGTTTTAGAAATAAATGGTCAATTTGGTTACACCTAATTTTTTGCCAGGATGTTCCAGATGCATAATATACTTCTAATTAGGTTGACTTGTAGAGCCATACATAGTGGCCATGATTTATGAATCTGTTTAGTCTTTCTATCAGTGTTTGTCTACCTATGATAAAGCTTTAAAAGTCTTCGGGCCAGAGAGATTTAGCTCAGTGGTTCCAGTACCTGCCTGGCAAGCGCAAGGTCTCTGGTTCGATCCCCAGTGACGACATACAACAATACTGGGCATGGTGATTCATGCCCACTAGCAATCAGTACCACATACCATAGTGCCAGGCATGATGACTCACAGCTGTAATCCTAGCACTCAGAAGGCAGAGGCAGGAGGATTGCTGAGTTTGAGGCTTGTCTGAGGTACAGAGTGAGTGCAGGGCCAACCTGAACTACAAAGCAAGACCCTCTCTCAAAAAAAAAGTCTTCATAAATATAAAGTTAATTTTATGACTCAGCAAATTTATACTAAAATTATAAAAAGCTTTACACATCCACATGCAGAGACACATAGTTTTGTCATACCACAAAAAATTCAAAACATACAGCTAAGTAAATTCAAAACCCTTAAAATATAACACGTATAACAAACGTTACCAGAACTGTTTTTAAATAGTCACTATAACTTGCATAACTGAGTAAACACATTCAATATCCTATATCACTGTAGAGTAACAAATTCTTCCAGTTTCATTCTTTACTAGCTGTGCAACCATGTAATTTCTCTGAACCTTAGTCTCCTCCCTTGAAAAAAGGGGATTAAATTAGGGGATTACATAAATAATGTCTCACTCTCAGGCTCTATGACTGTAAAGTCTGCATTCTCATTACTCAGTAAACCACCGTTACAGTGAACTGCACAGAAGCTTTAAAAGTTGTAGTTAGAACAGCATGTATAAGAAGTTCACATTAGAATTTACCTATTGTTGCCATAGAACTAGAAGATGAAACAGCTAAAGGAGAGAGATTAAGTGTAAAGAACCTATTAGGATCTATTATTTTAAAAGAAAGGACATAATTTCCACTTGTGCCCACCCATTTTCCTGCATCTCCTACATAAAGCTGTGTGAACCTTTTCTGGAGGATGCTCTAGGAATTCGGATGTACTTTCCAGTAGGAGTTGGTAAAATACGAGTGAGGCAAGAAAACAGAAACATAAGGATGGTAAGGAAATGCTATCTTTGGCAAAAAATTAGAGAAATTCATGCTGACATGATCTTACATCTACAATACAAAAAGTCTACAAACAAGCTCTTCTGACATCTGTCAAAGACCAAGAAAAGCATAATTATCAGAAGATTCAGAGTACAGAACCAGGAGAGGGCTATGAGGCATTGGTGGGAGCAGAGAAATAACTTTGTTCCAGCAAGGTTCTTTGTATGCTTTTCTTATCATTGCACACTTAACTATGAATGCTGCTCACCTGACTGAGACCTATCTGTACTATCCCCCTGCAGTGATTCCCCAGCACCCACTGGTGCTGTATGGAAAAGGCCAAGGCATGTTTTCAGAGAACAGATGGGTACATATGGCTGTAGGCAGTTCTGTTTTCCCAGAACTAGCAGCTTGTTCTGCCAGAAGGGTTTAGAAAATGAACTAAAGGAACCACTCCGTTCAAGCAAAGCAAAAACACCATTCTTTCCCACTTTGCAACCATAACTGGAAGCTACATGTATAACCAAAAGCTACATGCTTTAGTCTGTAGATTACAAACAACCAGTAAACAGTACAGTTTTCTGGAACCAGCTGAAAATGACTTTCATCAGATTTCATAATTCATGAACTAAATGATTGCATGTAGGGGCAGAAAAAGACATTTTGTTCTGCTAAAGAATATGTGAAATCTAACAAATTTGGTCAGGGAAGTAACTGAAAAATCTTTTAAACTGAAAATATTCCATGACCATTAAACAAAGTTTGACACATTAGAAAATCAATAGTTTTAGGGGCAAAACAAAAGGAAAATTAAGCAATCACCTAATTATTTTTATTTTATTAAAGACTTAATCTGAGTTGCTTAGGCCAACATTTGCTTTTTTTCTTCCAAATAAGGTACATAAAACATAAATCTTAAGGGTAATTTCCCTTAAGGCATAGTAAGGAGTATGTGGTTTTTCTCGAAAAACCACATTCTCCAGTGAAGTCCAAATAAAAAAGTGTCACTCTAGATCCATTTCTTTACCCCATCTTATTAACATTTCATTGGTGACCATAGTGACAGGTTGACACATTAATTAATGGACCAGTGCCTTTCATTCAACCTTTTGTGGCTATAACAGGAGAGGTGAGAGAATATAAAACCAAAAGAACAGGGCTGGAGATTTAGCTCAGTGATTCCGGCGCCTGCCTCCCAAGAACAAGGTCCTGAGTTCCATTCCTGGTAACCACATACAATGCTGGGTGTGGTGACTCACGCCCACCAGCAATCAATACCACATACCACAGTGCTGGCATGGTGGCTCATGCCTGTAATCCTAGCACTCAGGAGGCAGAGACAGGAGGATTGCTGAGTTCAAGGCTTGCCTGGGCTACACAGTGAGCTCAGGGCCAGACTGAACTACAAAGTGAGACCCTGTCTGAAAAACAAACAAAAAACCCAAAAAACAGAAAACAAAACCAAAAGAACACAAGGAATCCATCTTGAATGCAGCTCCTCAGGATCCAGCAAGATGGTGGATGGGCAGAGGATCAAGTTTCCCAAACACGTAAAGATTGTGCTAGTATAGGATATTAGGTGTGGAAAGGTAGATCGATGTCATAACATTCAACAGTCAAACCATATGCGAACATGCAAGCTATAGCTGTCTCATAGTGTGGCTCTTGCCAGTGGTAATGCTATCTTCTATCTATGAACATGGATATTTGGAGATGTGATTATTATTCCTTTAGGCTGAATTTTACATATTAGATATTTCATGTTTAGTATTTATTTTGTTCTGCTAAATAAATAGGGTCTTTGAAAATGATTGAGTAGCAGGTTAAAACTTTGGGTAGGAAACTCAAGTATGTCTAGACTATGTTTCTAACTATTGGCAGATGAGCAGGCTTTCAAGTCTACTGAAAACTCTAATGTGTTGTGAGTGCTAAAGCTTTAAGGCTCATGCCCACTGAACATCTTCATGGAGGGAGAAATAAACCAATGCTGTTGTTAAGTCACACCTCTAACAACCAGCTAAGTATTGTAATGTTGACCTATACCCTTCAAAAACAGGAGACTTCTAGTAATATCTTACAGTTACTTTTTATTTTTTCTAAAATAGATTAAAATGCTATGATATTTTATTCTTGTATGTGTGTGTTTATGCCTGTGCATGTGTATATGATATCATAACTGGACCCAACTGAGTTCAGCATAAGTAAGTGCCTTCATCGGCAAGGTAACAGACTGAAACTGTTATAGATTTTTCTTTATCAAACTGTTTTACAAGATACTTAAACAATCTGACACTTCAATAAAAACCAGTGATTGAGATCAAGGAGGGCAAACAACTAGATGATTCAATTCCTACTTTCAACAAGAGATGGGCTTTTGCTTGAAACAGCTACCAGTAAATCATATCAATTATCTCCTACGCAAAAAGACACAAGCCTTGCCGTGCGTGGTGGCTCACACCTGTAATCCCAGCACTCAGAAAACAGAGGCAGAGTTCCAGGTTTGCCTGGGCTACATAGTGAGCTCAGGGCCAGCCTGAACTACAAAGCCAGACCCTGTCTCAAAAAAAAAAAAAAAAAAAAGACGCAAGGCTCAAGTTGTAGTTTTAAAATTCCTTCTTATGAAAAGTTGTCTGGTAACAAAATCTACAAATTATGTGCTACTAAGTCAGGCAAAATTATTTCATCCACATGACAATAGACAGAAATCACTCAGAAACGAAGTAAGACAGTTCTGCAATACAATCAGATTATCTTAATTTTATAAGCCAAATGCTTTACTATTGCATTACAGAAGCACAGCAGCACAACAGTTGGCTTCATCTATTCATAGCTCAGTGTGAAGCTTCTAAGAGATGTGGACTTGTGCTAAACCGTAAAACCAGAAGAGTCCAATCTTTTACTGAAGAAGAAAACATACCAGTTTGTCCCTCAGATATATTTTACATTTTCTTCAAAATGTTTTTCCATGAAAGATTTAGGTGTAGTGATCTACATAACAGATACATAAAATTAAAAAATAATATTCAAGGTAATGGTATGCAGATGAACTTAAAGGATCAAAGGCATTTAAGCTCCTTAAAGGTTCAAGGTATTTCCTATTAAATGCATACATGAAAGCTTTTGTTGACATTGTGCTTGCTTTCTTAGCAATACTATAAAAGATATCCTCCCAAATTCCCCTTTTCAACACAATTGTCACTACTTTGGCAAACACGAGACTTCCCAGTTATGCTGCTGGAATTCAGGTTCCAATCTGAAAAAGATTTCACAGTACTGAATCAGATACCTAAACTTCTGGGTCTGAGTAAGCAAGTAAAAAGTGAACAGGAGGCTGTAAGGCAGGTAAGGGAATGGGAAAAAATGAGATTAAATCATGTCATATACTGGTACAAATTCTCAATGTTGAATGTGATCATGATGTGTATACATAATGTACCAATAAAGATTCAAATTTAAAAAAACTGAGCAGGCCCTTGGCAGCAGTGTTCCTTGTGAAATGGGTATCCATTCTGTGACTCTGCTTAGCTATGATGAGCAATTGGGTCTATGCATGTTACAGGATGGACCCAAGGGCCTGGAACTCAGGGGTGAGATACTGATGCTCACAATGACTGTGTAGGGAAAGACTTATGCTGGCTTTAGTGCAATTTTTTGTAACTTAAACTCCATGTCTATAAGAAGATATTAGTAGACAAGAACCAATAGATTTGTGTAAGACCTCTGAAGGCAACACACCCAGTCAGGCTCCAAGCAGAGCAAAGAAGGGAATTCTGTCTTTCTGGAGACAGCAAGAGCTGCTTGCAGTCCCTGAGGAGCCTGATGTAATGGCCCTATCACGGTCAGGTCACCAAGCTGCAATAGAATCACCCAAGGGGCCCTTGGCAAAGTGATGTTGCTTTACCAGGTCTCATGTGGAAACACGTAAATGGGAAATCAGAAGTGAAATTACTGCTTCCATGAGAACAGACAACATGGACATTATCTGCTGCAAACTTGCCCACATCCCATTGGCAGCCTTGAGAACCCTGTGTGGAGCTGTGTGATGGTATAACTGGACCTCTTTTGTGGAGCTTCTGGGCATGTGCCAGGAAGACCCTGGCCTGGAAGCTGGATTTCCAATTTTGGATTGCCCATCAGTTGTGTAACCCAGCTGCCCTCTCTTCCAGCTGCTGCCTCCCAGCCTCTCTTTTCAGTTCCTTTCTACAAACCCCTCATTTTCACCCTCAGTCCATTCTAAATTGTCTTCTTGTCTCTATTCCCTTCCTTTTAAATCCATCTTTAAAAAATTAGGTTTAATTTATTCTTCAAATACAAAAGTAATTCATTTTTTTAATGCTAAGCAGAAAAAAATACAGAAAAATCCAAAATCACACTTAATTGTGATTTTTAAATGTAGGTGAAACAGACCTTGTTTCCTTCTCTCCTATTTCTTCAGCCCCCACCACTGTAGCTAACATCAAGGTATTGTCATATTTGTCTAGACTCTATGCTTATAAGAACATACACTGATTCTGTAGTTTTTTCCAAATGAAAATAGAATCAGGCCTGAATATAGTTTTGCAAAATGCTATCATCTATAACTGATAGTTTTCCAAATCAGTATATGATTCTGCTTCTTTCTTCATTGCTACTTGGATTTCCTTTAATAAACATTTTAAAATCAAATCTACCATTTCTTCCACTGATTCAGTTTATCCTCCATTTTACAACACTGAAATAAGGGTCATTGTTTGTGTACGCTTTATATAATTAAGTAGTATTTCTGTTAGGCCTCTGAAAATACTGACTGAAAGGCCACATATATTTTTTAAATTTTGATGTGTTAATTTGTCTTATTAAAGTACCTATAATCACCCCTATCAAAATGAGAATACCTATTTTCCTTTATCAAGGGACAGTGTTGTGAATCTGCTGAAATAGTGTACCAGATTATTGTTTGTTTTTCATTTATTTATTGCCTAAGTAAATCCTTTATCTTAAACATATAGACATTTATATTCCCTCTTCCTTGAATTTCTTGTTTATTTTCTTCATTAATTTTTTCATTCAGGTTGGACATGGTAGAACATGCCTTTAATTCTAGCATTCAGGAGGCTGTGGCAGCACGTGGATTTCAAGGTCAGCCTGAACTATATAGTGAAACCCGGTCTCAAAAAATCAAACGAAAATTGTCAGAATTTTCTGTGTAGCTGATATTACTTTCATTTTCATTAGATTACTAGTAAGTTATTCTAGGTATTAATCTTTGTCTTTATAAATACTGCATATATTTTCCAGTCTCTTATTTATCTATTAACTGTTTCATTCCTTTCAAACAATTCTTTAATTTTTTAATTTTGTTAATATTATCATCTATGGTTTTCAGTCTTCCTCTTACACTGAGAAAATTTTTCATCCTAAAATTATAAAAATGTATTTTTTTCTTTTATAGCTTGCTTTTTTAAAAATTTTAGATCTTTATTTATTTTCTAAAAGTTGTAATAGAGATAGCAAACTAGATTATCAATTAACATAATATTATTTAGGGTAATCCTTTTGCTTATTATTTCTGGAATTTCTCATGTATTAAATTACCACAGTTGTTAATGGTTGCTCTTAATACAAACATATTATACATGTGTAGATTTACTACGTATGTTTTAGTATGTTACAGGAAAATTTCCTATGCCACAGATTTCATCCTAAAGGCAGCGATAAATTATGTTTATTATCTAATGGCTATAAAATGATAAATAAGGTTGTCCAAGAAACTGATTTACTTATAAAAATGATGCTGCTTGATTACACACAAAAGTGTTTTTAATTTGCCACAGGTAGTATAAATTCATGTGTAAAGTACTGCTGTAGAAAAGTATTGTTTTCTGTCACATCTCATAATCTAGTTGAAAATGGAATTTTGTTTGTGAAAACGCAATTTTATGTCATTTCTTCAAGCTGACAGTAAACTATTGGCTCCACATTTTTACAGTCTATGTCATGACACAACTCCAATTAGGAAACAGTTTATTATGTCCAGCGAGACAGAATAAATGGCTTGCAACAACAGTCCATTTGGCAATGACCAGGACTCTAATTCAACAGAAATATTTTTTCACAGATGGGTAGTTCCCAAGAGACCTAATCACTAGAATCTTCCCTCAGAGTCTCCATTTCTAAAAGAGATTTCAATTCAACCCAGAAGATACAATTTTATATTAAATTGTTTAATAAAATAATATTTGATAAGCCAGACAGAATTAGTTGAGGAATATCATCAGTGAAAAGCATAAAAGCTAATAAAACTATCACTTCTTCCAGCAGCTGTTTACAGTATTAGTGCTTAGGCCAGACATTGTGGAAGAAAAGGGGATACAAGGACCAGGTCCTAAAGTGACACCCCAAGCACAGGTCCTCAACCCCGGACTCCCTCCTTCCCAACCCCTCCATGCTGTGACATTCTTAGGCAGCGCTAAAGTATTCAAAAGGGGAATGAATAGAAATGTATACAAACCACTGAATTATCAATATTCTTCACACTGGGAAGCTAAATGATGCAATGTTCCCCTAATTAGTTTGACATGAAGATGTGGACTTTGTCATCCACTAGGCTGTCTTTGGAGCTCCTGAAGATTGTTCAGGCAGAGGTCATATATAACCAAATTCACTCCAAGAAAAGGCCTGCTGCTTGGCTCTTGATGAGTATCGTGTCTACTGAAAACAGGTGGCATTACCACCCTCATAAGAAAATACAGATTGCGGCTGGAGATTTAGCTCACTGGTTCCAGCACCTGCCTAGCAAGCACAAGGTCCCTGGTTCAATCCTGGTAACCACATATAACAATACCGAGCATGGTGACTCATTCCCATCAACAATCAGTACCACATTTCACAGTGCCAGGGGTGGTGGCTCACACCTGTAATCCCAGCACTCAGGAGGCAAAGGCAGGAGGATAGCTGTGAGTTTGGGGCTTGCCTGGACTACACAGTGAGCTCAGGACCAGCCTGAACTACAAAGTGAGACCTTGTCTCAAAAAAAAAAAAAAAAAAAAAAAAAAAAAAAAAAAAAAAAAAAAAAAAAAAAAAAAAAAAAAAAAAAAAAAAAAAAAAAAAAAAAAAAAGAAATACAGATCAAGCACTCCCAAAGGAGTATTAGCATCTGATCTGCACACCTGAGTGCCTGCTCCTTCCAAATGACAGAGATAATTAAGCCAGGAATAATCTGAATCTTGAGTATATAATTAGTCTTTATCTTAGCCAAAGCCTAAACCCATGCCATTATTATGTTTAAAACTGTTTCCCTGTCCATTAGAGATTACATACAGTGTTCTGTGTCCATGCCTATGTGCAAATCTCTCCCCACCAGAGGGTCGAGACTGTGCTTTACTTATTTCCAGATCCCACACTAATCTTTGTGTTCTTTGTAGCATACATACAGCATAGTCCCTTGCATACAATAGGTATTCAGTAAACAGATTTTTATGAAGGGCCACATGTTTTCTAGAATATCATTATCTAGGTGAATATCTGATCCATGTTAATTATTTAAAAATTCAGTATCCATTTGAAGATGTAATATTTACTGAGAGATATATTCAAAGACTTAGTTATTAGGTATATTTAAAGCCCTTATGTAAAAAAATAATTTATGGAGCTTGTATAAATTGAGAACAAGTTGCTTAGATTCTTTTGAACAAATAAGTTTTATGTGACTTACCAAAAGAAGCCAAAGTACATTTAATGCCTTAAACACCTTGTTTGTTCCTCTACACATTCTGACTATAAAGCTTACAGAGCTATTTCCAACAGATATTAAGAAAAGAGATCAAGGGGCAGAAAAATATGCAGTGTTGCTATTCATATAAAATATGATATATGTATTTTCATATGTACTTGTACATTTATATGTACAGCTGATATCAGAGGATAAACAACATGGTAAAAATAATAATTCAATAAATATATACTAAACTAAATATTCTTTCCTGCTTATTTATTTGCCCTTCACAATTAAACAGAAAGGAATGCTTGAAACATCTCACAGTGTCAGAGACTGCCCACTGATTGTGCTCACAGTGGGCTATAAGTGTAAGCAAAGCAGGCCAAAAAGAGTTAACCCCACCACTGACTTGTTTTGAAAAGTTAAGTCTAACCAAAGCCTATGCTACTAGATAATAACAGGGCAACAGAGGTCAGAGTGACTCACACCTAAATTTTGTCCCTAAGTTAAGAATCTTTTGTCTCTTCTCTTCTGAGTCTTAACTACATCAGCAACATACCCCTAGCAACCACACATAGCCCTCTCACCCTAACCAGACTATAATGTCACTGATAAATATCAGCAGCTTTTTCAGGCCAGAATCTTTTGCTGCTTGCTCAACATTGGCCTTCCTGATTCCCCATCTCTCTCTTTAATTATCTGAGTTTTTCTTCTCGCCTTGTGCCATAGCACCAAGCAGGAGATTGGAACCTGTCGCCTGGATCTTGGATAACAGAGAGGTAACAAGCTCTGTATCAGTTAACCTGATAATGGACATTCAGGTAACCATCCTGGAACCAAAACCAGGATGTCATTGCTATGGTTCTCAGCCATCCCTTTTACTACAGAAAATTCCCAGGAGAGGAGTTGATAAGACTTAGGGAAGGTATAGAGTCCAGTAAACAGGGGTAGGGATAAAAATAAAGCATTCATTTCAAAGGTGAAACTAGAATATGAAAGGAGAATCATGGGAAGAATTCTGTCATAAGACTTGTGAAGACATAGCATCACACACCATCACACTAGGCTTTTAGTTGCTAAATTGTCAACACTTTCCTAGACCTTTGTTTACCTTCCAGAATCTTCATATATCCTCAGTTTCAGAATATCTCTTCAGTCTCTCTCCTATGTTGCAGCAAAAGTCTATTGCTGAGAGAAGAAATAATAAGATAGGGGAGGCAAAAAAAAAAAGATGGTTTATTTAACAATGTAAATTTACTTTGTCACTAAAAAGTTTAATATGAAAATACTGTTTGAAAATGAAATAATAAACCTATTTTTAAAAAGTAGCATCAGTAATAAATTATGCACTCTGAGGAAAACAGTGCCAGAAAATTCTAAGAAGGCTTGACTTTATTACTATTGTGTACAATATTTAACCCATTTGAGAAACCTTCATGTTTTCAAACAAGACAAAGTCTTATTTGTAGGGGATCATAATATCTGGAGGTTTCCCTTTATTTAGGACAAGCTCTATGCTTTAGTCACTACTATATCACCAAACAAAGATATGTGGAAACTAATTCTGTACCTTTTTTTTGTTTTTGTTTTTCAGTTTTTTGATACAGGGTCTCATTTTATAGTTCAGGCTGGCCCTGAACTCACTATGTAGCCCAGGTAAGCCTCAAACTCACAGCAATACTCCTGCCTCTGCCTCCCAAGTGCTGGGATTACAGGTGTGAGCCACCATGCCCAGCACTGTGATATGTGATACAGGGATCAATTTAGGATTTTGCATCTGACAAGCAGACACCAGAACCACAGAGTGAAATCCCCAGCCCGCTGTACTTCTTATTAAAGAATTACCTGATCCAAATGGCATATATTTGAGCACCTCTATCCAGGTTTATGACAAGTAAATTGAACCAATTCAAAAAGAAATAACTAGTAGCATTTAAGGATAACATCCTTAATATTAACATCTCTTCAGATTAACATTTTCAAGTCAGTAGCAGTGTTTTATTTTTTAAAGATGAGGAAAACATAACAACAGAAAGATAACCCATTATACACTAAAATGAACTTAAAAGTAGATAATATTTTTCTAAATCATATCTTTTGCACTCTCTACCATTTACAGACTTGCAAGAGTTTTAGAATTAATTAGCACTTGGAAACCACAGAAAATTTTTTAGCATTTAAAAATAGTTAAGAGTAGCAGATATATATATATATATATATATATAATTGAAATAATTATTATGCAAAACAAGCATGTCTTTTCATAAAAATATGTTCATGAGTAATTAATTTTATATATTTTTGTATCCTGTTACTCTGGATTCAAAATGCAGTATTCTAAATTAACCAGAAAAGACTGCCTATATTTCACCAGGTAACACCTACCCAGAGAATAGAATTAAGGCACATAAATAGTAACAATACCCTAGTCTGTCTTTGCCCCAAGTTACAATTTGAGGTCCTAGATTCTCTCAAAACTGCTCCAGTTCTGCCTTGGAGTTCCCAGCAGCACTTTATTACATTTCCACTACCTGTAAAGGAGCAGCCACACAGACTTCCTATCTGCAGCAGCCAGCTCTAGGGTGCTAAATTCTCACAATGATAAATGTCAAGAGCTTTCTCCAAAAAATGCTAGGTTGCTCCCTGAAAGGAGAGTATGTATCTTCCTTTTGGGCCTGTGCCTAGAGATCCTAGTAGAGATACTTAGTAGCTTCGTGTCTTAAATAGACTGAAGACACTCCTATTCTTTGTAAGACCTATATGGTGCTAGATTAGGTTGAAAAGCTGTAACAGATGTACTATTTATAAAATCTAGCCTCCCTTTAATTTCAGAAGCAGCTGTCAGGATAAGCTTTCTTTCCCTCAGTTTCCCTTTGTAAGCATAAGTTCTGCCCAAGAGGCTTCCTTTAGTCATGCAAATCAACTACTAACGTGCCCATCCCCCAGATAAACAGACATGTTTGAATCCTAGCAGGAAATATACTTTAGATTCCAGTGGGACTCACTTGTGTGCTCAAAAAAGAACTAATGTAAAAGTTGGCAATCATCCTTAATTACTATGACATACTCAAAGGTAATAAAGTGCTAAAAATACTCTAATGAACAGAAAATAGAAAAACCAAAGTGAGTTTTACACAAGGATCAAGACAGTGATATTGACAGGAGTTGAACAAATAGGTGAACAGTACTGAACAGAGATTCCAAAAGTGGAGGTTCACGTATGTGGACACTTGATTTATTAAACAGATGTGCAGAGGCAATTCAGTAATAAGAGACAGTCTTATCACTGCATAATGCTAAAATAATTAGATATCAATATGCAAAAAAAGAACTTTAATTTAGGCACTCAAATCACATGCATAAATTCATTTAAAATACGCCAAAGATTAATGTAAAATGTAAAACTAAAGTTTCAGGTCAAAAACAAGAAAAAATTATTTGTGACCTTGGGTTAGATGAGGAATTCTTAGGTGGGCTATAATAAAATATAACAAAAATTTAAAAATTGGTAATTTGGTGCTGTGTGTGAATATATCCTCCAAAAATACGGATGCTGGAATCTTAACCTCCAAAATGATGGCATTAAGAGGAGAGGAATTTGGTATTTAATTTGGCCATGAAGGAAATATCCCCATTAAAAAAGGACACCAAAAAGACAATTTGCTGTTTCATGTTGTGGGTGTTGAAAGATAGTGGGGTTCCTGGTCGGGAGGGTGAAGCGCAGAGTCAAGACGCAGACTCCAGTGTAGGTTTCTGGAACGCTTCTGTTTTTACTGAGCTGTGTACAGTCTTATATTGGGACGTATTGGGGGATAGGATCTGAGGGTAGTGTTGAGCGCTAAAGCTATATATCATAGACTGATAGGGCAAGGCCATATGTAACGCCTAAAGGTCCGTTTTGTAGAGCCTGAGGTTGTCATGGAGATAATGCAGGGGAGGGACCAGGGGGAGTCTTCAAGCCCGGAATAAGGCTCAACGCATAGGAGCCAGTGTGCTCGAGCTCCTAAAGGCTTTCCTGGACATGTCGGGAGATAAATCTCAACCAGCACGCTCTAGGAAATAGGTGTGCAGTGCACTTGTTCTAGCCACACTTGGACCTCTCATACCATGTGAGAACACAGCAAGACGTTACAATCTGTGTACCAAAAAGGAGGTTGTTATGCAGCCCCAGCTGGTTTTGACGCTATATAGCCCAGGCTGGCTTCAGATTCATAGTATTCCTCCTGCCTCAGCCTCCTAAGTACTTGAAACAGAGATGTGTAACACTACACCTAACTAAAATTTTGATTCTTAAGAAGACACTGCTGAGAGGAAAAAAAGAAAGAAATTCAGACACTTGGAAAAAATATGAAAATATATACAATAATGCTTTGGTTCACTAAGGGTTTTGTTCACAAAAGCATTCGACAAAACTTTGCTTCCATTCACCAACTCTGCACTGGGTGACAAACACAGCTCTGGTCATCTTCCCCAGAGTCATCATACAAATTAAGTGTGTGAACCAAGATACAACTGTAGTTTTTGTATTCCTAAAACTCAACAGTAGAAAGAAAACAAAATTATTTTAAAATGGAAGAATACTTGAAGAGTCATTTCACTAAAAAAGATATATAAACAGCAAAGACATGAAGAGACGCTTAACATCTTCAGTCGTTAGAAAAGTAGAAATTAAAACCACAATGCAATACTAATACACAATGATTCGAGTGGCTATATTAAAAGAACTGACCATACTATATGTGGATGAGGATGTAGAACACATGCAGCTAGCTTCCACTGCTAGTGGGGACATAAAACGGTATAATTACTTTGGAAAATATATTGATTTGAAAAGTTAAATATAAGCAGGCACTACAATCACACCATTCATAGATGTATTATCTATATAAAGACTTGTATATGAATATTCATCACAACTTTATTATAACAATCACCAATGGAAATGATCCAAATGTCCATTACCATGTAAATGGATAAGCAAAAATATGACATATTCATATAATGGAGCACTACTCAGAGATAAAAAAATGTGTAAGAACACAGCAGAGCTTTAAACAATTTTGCCACTAAATATATGGATATGCATGCATCACTATGTATGCTGTCTTTAATTCCTTAGGGAATATATTGAGGAATGATGCAGCTAGATAAAATGGTGTATCCTAGCTATTTTTCCTTTTTTTTCTTGAGACAGCATCTCGGTTTGTAGGTCAGGCTGCCTTGAACTCACTATGTAGCCCAGGCAAGCCTCCAACTCAGCAATCCTCCTGCCTCTGCTCCCGAGTGCTGGGATTAAAGGGATGAGCCACTATGCCCAGCTTTGTGGAATGTGGTACTGATTGCTGGTGAATGTGTCTCCACACCCAGTATTGAGGTATGTGGTTACTGGGGATTGAACCAGGGGCCTTGTGCTAGCTAGACAGGTGCCAGAACCACTGAGATAAATCTCCAGCACTCTATTTTTACTTTTTGAGGAATGTCCATATCAACTTGCATAGTGATTGTACTACTTTATATCGCTACCAACAGTGCAGAAGGGTTTCTTTGTTTCCATATCCTCACAAACATTCTGTTTTTTGTATTTTGACAACAGCCATTTTGACTAGGGTGTGATGGAATCTCAATGTAGTTTGAATTGGCATGTCCCTTATTATACCCCCACCTCTTAAACTTTCTACCACCTGCCAATATTGGTCCCCCTGAAGAGAAACTCACTAATCACTCCTTTGGCAGGCCATAATTAAACCATGTCCAAACCATGGAAAATCTAAGTTATTTTTATTTGAATGTATTTTTGCCAAATATGAAGATTGTTCTTTCCATATAGACTTTTTCTGACATCTGAAAAATGTTTCCAGGTTGATTCATTACTCTGGTGACAAATTTTTAAATCCTATTTCCAGGTCTTCTTTGCAAATTCCACATCCAACAACATCTGACTGTGTATTTATTTCTCAAATAAAAAAGTATTTTGCTTCATTCATATAGATATGTCCTAGAGTCAATAAACAAATATCTTCACTGGTGTAGTATAAAGATAGTGAGTGTGAGATCCAAAAACACCCCAGATACACTAAGCCACCTTATCTTTCACAAAGGAGCCTTACATCCCCAATGGAGGAAAGACAGCCTCTTTAACAAATGGTGCTGGAAAAACTGGGCTTTAACATGCCAAAAACTAAAGCTAGACCTATGTCTTTCACCATGCACAAAACTAAACTCACAATGGATACGAGACTTAAACATTAAAACAGAAACAATAAGCCTGCTGGAAAACAGGTTAGGCAAAACTCTTGGAGACATTGGCTTAGGCAGAGACTTTATGAATAAAACCTCTATAGCACAAGAACTAGCAGAAAGAATCAACAAATGGGATCTAATCCTACTGGAAAGCTTCTGCACAGCAAAAGAAGTCACTGGCACTGCTAAAAGACAACCAACAACATGGGAAAAAATCTTTACTACCTGTGTATCAGACAAAGGGCTATTATCTACAATATATAGAGAACTTAAACAGATCAGCCTCCCCCAGATCAAAGACCTAATTTAAAAATGGGCATCTGAAATGAACAGACACTTCTCAGAGGCAGAAGTCAAAGCAGCTAAGAAGCATATGAAGAAATGTTCAACATCACTGGTCATTTGAGAGATGCAAATGAAAAGAACACTGAGATTTCATCTCATTCCCAAAGAATGGCCACGATTACAAAATCGACCAACAATAAATGCTGGTGAGGCTGTAGGGAGAAAGGAACCCTTCTCCACTGTTGGTGGGATTGCAGACTTGTGCAACCATTGTGGAGATCTGTGTGGAGATTTCTAGGAAAACTAGGACTACGGGTCCCATTTGACCCTGCTATACCCCTGCTAGGAATATACCCAAAAGAATTTAAAAACTCACATTGGAAAGACAGATGTACACCCTTGTTCATAGCAGCTCA
>PVIC010015007.1:0-35802 GCA_004025085.1 Thryonomys swinderianus
GTTTTTATCCACCTTGTGATTTCTCATTGGACCAATATTACCTAAGTGCCTGTACTGCAATCTTACTAGTTGACCACAGTTTCGTCCCACCTTGAACCCACCTCACCTCATGGCTTTGCTTCATAAACCACCCCAGGAAGCAGGGTGGGTGGGCAGCTCACTTTCGGGTCCCCTTTCCGTCTCTCTTAGGTAGCAGCTATCTCGCAATAAAACTTTTCCTACTCTTGACCTGCGTCGTTCCTAGAATTCATGAACTCACGCTCCAGACGTGGCGGGTTTGGGGGTTACATCTCTTCCCCTAGAGCAGAGGCTCCTTACTGGTACAGTGACTGGGACAATAGCCGGCTAGGTAACCCGATCCTGTCTCCAGGGTTCTGAGTGGGCTGGGGTGAGGGGCGCTCTAGGCAGGAAGGCGCATGTACCAAAAGCCTACAACGTGGGGATTTAAGCCAAAGAACAGAGGAGGGTTCTGAGCAAGCCAGGCATGGCCACCACACGTCGGGGGGCTCTTCCCACCTCCCTGCGTGGCATCCTCAGAGAAGGCTGGACCCTTGAGGCCCGCGCCTGGCCCCATTTTCCAGGCAGGAACAGGAGGGAAGAGGCGAGCAGCCCCTGCAGACTCCCAAGTCCACATCCTCACTGGAGCTCCGCCCCCTGGCCTCACCCGGCTGCCAAGGGGGTTGGGAAACTGCATTTTTTGAATGGGCAGGGAAGGGACAGGAGCTGGAGCCAGCCGGCCGCCCGTGCCTGCCAGAGTCTGGGCAAGAGTCCGTCCGCTGTGGTGCGGCCTCTGGAGAACTCAGGACAAGTAGATGCTGCACACTCCGAGGTGAGCAGCCTTCGCCTGTCCAGAAAGGCAGCCTGGGGCTCCTGGGAGATGCCGGTCCAGGCCCACTCAGGCGACACACGGCTCAGAGCGTGGCTGGCTTTTCTCCCCTGTGTCTTGTGGCCTCCTGAGAGGTCATCAGCCTTGGGACAAGTTACGTGAAGAGTAGTTGTGTCCTGATGCCGCTGTAGACCTGCACCCCTCAAATGCAACTTTACAGGCAAATGTGTGTTCTTCCCGCAGAGCCCTGCAGGAGCTGCGAAGACCTGTTCTCAGCAGCCTCCTGCACACGGAATGTGCGTCCCTACTGTGACGCTTTGTTAATAACTCACTGTCTCTAACCACAGCTTGGAAAAACATTTCCACTTGCGTGATCTTCTCTGACCCACATGGCAGCCTTTGATGTCAACATTTCTGTCTCCTGAATAAGTCAGGGGACAGACAATTCGGACTGCTTTGGGCAAAAGAGAGGAGGTGTAAATTCTGCAGCTGAAAGTCCGGGGACACATACGGCTGCACCCAGATATCAGACTCCAGTCTCTTCTTCCTTCTTTTCCTTCTGTTGGCTTCGTCTCAGGAGCTCCAAAGCCACACTAGGAAGACTCAGCCCGTGATTACGCCCTGTCCTCATGCCCAACCCCCAGTGGAAAACGAGTGCCCATTTCCTGGCATCCCCAAGAAGGGATGTGGGGCATTGGCCAGTGCCCACCCTTGAGCCAAGTGCCGTGGCCAGGAAGATGGATGTCCTAGACTGTGTGCCCACATGGCTAAGGGTGGAGCAGGGTGTTCCCAGAAGAAAACCTGCTGCCGCTATCAGGGAGTGCCGGGCAGAGGCTGGTGCCCAGCCGGCTCTCTTCTCCTTTGGGCAGACAAGGAAGCCAGAGCACAGGGGGCCCCCGCAGCTCGGTCGCGGCCTCAGAGGCGGTGTCGAAGGGGAGCTCACACTGGGCTCCAGCCTTGGCCGGGATGGAGAGACGGAAGGGGGCCTCGTGGTGACAGAATTCCTGCAAGCCCAGAGCCCAGCCTGCTCCAGCCCCCCCAGGCCATCTCCCTCCGATCCCCGGGAGGAAGGAGAAGGGACTGAGCCAGGTTGGAAGCCACAGCTAGGCTTCTCCGTGCTTCCTGCCATTTGCTTGAGCAAGAGAAAAGCATTTGTGTTTGCTGAGCAACCCAGGTCTGTCTGACAGCAGCGAGGGTCTCGGCTGGGTCTCCAGGGAGGGGCGGCTGCGACTCAGAGACGGTGAGGCCATTTGTCCGGGTCACACAGTCTCGAAATGACAGGGCTGGGACTCAGTGCAGGCCTGGAAGTCTCCGAGTCTGTGCTCTCGAATGATTTTCCATGGGGCATTCAGCAGGTCACAAAGGCCCATCCTACCAGGGGCAGAAACTCGGACTGGATAGTAGGAATCTCAGTCAAGGCAGAAACCAGATCTCCAACCTGCCCCCCAGGAAGCCACCCGGGTCTGCAGAGGAGAACCACAAGCACCCTGAGGAGTCCAAGCCCTTCCGCGGGCGCAGAGAAAGCACTTTTTAAGTGTTTGTTGAGTGAGTGAATGAAATACTCCTGAATCCAGCAGGACAGAACACAAACCCCAGCTCGGCTACTTGACCCTTCTTGCTTCGTTTGCACATTTGTCCAAGGGGGGCAGTGCCAGTGCCATCCCCACGGGCTGCTGTGAGGTAACTCTAGTAAAATGTGCAGGGCGCTGCCTGGTATGCAGTAAGCCCTGCATTGGTATTTGTTAAGTGAATGATCAACCTCACACGTGCGTGCATGCGTGTGTGCAGGCGCTCACCTCCTTATTAAAGACTCCACACCTCTGTGCATTCGTTCTCTTGCTTGACCCTCTCTGTTGTTCTGTGAGAAAACATGGCGCCTCCTGTCCAGCCTTGACGCGGACACGGGTGAGTCGAGCCAGAGGGCGCGGCCTCGCAGGGCACCTGGGCAAGGCGGGGCTGTCCCCACCCGTGACCGTGAGAAAGTGTGAGACTGAGTCACCAGCCTCGGGGGAAGTAAGCTCAGCCACCGGCTGGACCACAGGCCCACAAGACAGTGTGGTGAGTGAGGACTGGTCTGCTGCCTGCCCACAGCCGCCAACCTCTGAGGAGAGGGGCTCTGCTCTGGGCGCACCTGGCCGCCCTCCTCCATGCCCCCCTCTGGATAAAAGCTGGGTATATCCTCGGGAACCCCACCACTGGGGACAGGAGTAACCTCACCACTCGGGGACTCCTTCCTGCTCTTGTAGGATGCCCCACCCATCCTACAAATACTCATTGAGTGGTGTCTTTGCCAGTCTCTCCACAGGCCACTAGAGCTCACCTCTGCCAACAGGGGGCGAGCTACGGGTGCCACAACTAGGCTCCGTCAACATGGCTGCCCACTTGCCCACTCTCCTACCTCCCCAGCCCTCTCTCACCCCCCAACCCACCTCCTCCCAGCTCGATCCTGTCAGAAACTCTCCCTCCCTCCCTCAGTCCTTCCCGTCCCTTCCCTTCTGGTTCCTCATCCCTTTCCCCTCCTTTGCCCACCTAAATTCTTCTGGCTCCCCTGGCATACAAGGACTGGCAGACCTGGGCTTGCCTCCCATCGGCTGTATGACCTTGGTTTTGTTGTCTAAATTCTCTGGGCCATAGTTTCGCTGCTCTAATATGGAAGTACTTGGGGCAAGTAAACTTGAGGATTTCATACAGCAGTGGCATTGAGAGTATACAGTAGAGGCATAATAAATACTAAGCTCCTTTCTTCCCAAAGGCTGCCACCCAAAGACACTCTGACCTTTGTTCTCCCTCCTTCACTCAATTAAAAAAAAAATCCTCCTGATCTGAAATTCCTCCAAACTGAATTTCTAGACTACAGGAATGAAAATCCTGCGGGATCTTGACTCTAAACTGGGATAGGCTCCGGCCTGGAAGGTGTTTAAGAATCACCCATGGATATTCGTTCAAATTACACACATACCCAGAGAAACACAGGGGTGTGAGACTCCCTTCTTCCTGTGCCAAGACACAAGTCGCAGTGACAAACCTCCATTTCCAGGGGCAGTGTAATAATGAGACACCCGTTCTAGGCCGGAGCATCTCAGATTCACAGATCTACCCAGATCTCCGGCACGGACACCTCCTGTCACCAGATCGTCCCTTGCTGGGGTCTCATTCCACCTTCCTGAGCGTGGTCCCAGGTTTACTTGGAGTCTTTTAGTCTCACCTTCGGCCCAACACAACCTACTTCAACTCAGCTCAACCAATCTCAACCCTCCTAAATCCAACTCAGATCAACCCAGATCAGTGTACTTCTACTCACCCTACCCGACCCAAACCAGCACAACTCGATCAAATTCGAATCCATCCAGCTCAACCTGACCTCAACACACCCCAGCTCCGCTGAACTCCGTGTGGTGGGCTAGCTGGGGGTCAGTCTAAGCGGGACCTGAGTCAGCGTGGCTCTGGGCACGGGAGACCCACACGGGGCCTGTGGCCAAAATGACCTAAACGGAGGATGGGAGGGGAGAGGGCAGGCCGCTGATCTCCCTCGGGAAGGCCCTACTCTGGCTCACCTCTGGGGGCTGCCGGAGACTCTAAGTAGCATCCCCCCTCCCACCCAGAAGAGCAGAGGCAGGTGAGCTTTGGCTGCTGTTCTCTTCTGAGGAGCCCTGGTCTTGGCCTTCACCTGGGCATCATCTCCGGGCTCTCGGCCTTCAGCACCAGCCCCAGGCTTTCCGACACGGACCTTCAGTGTTCCATCGCAGGTCCCCTGGCCTTCTGCTGGGGAGAGAGCCAGAGCCTCGGACGGATTCTTCATTTAACTGTTTGGGTCTGTATTAGAAGACATTCCTACCAATTTATTTGTCCTGTACCAAATCTATTCCATGCAAACTCTGACTACAACACTACTAAAATCAATTCGAGTTAAAACAATTTATCCACACCCGGCCAAATCCAAACCAAACTCCATTCATTCAAGTGAACAACTCCTCCCAACCCATCCCCACAGAGCGTAACACAACTCTACCCCGCCCTGCTGTAACCAAACCCAGTACTCAACCCAGCTCACCATAGTCTACTCAGCACAGCCTTGCCCAGCACAGTCCTCTGAATCGCCACCGTCATTCCGACACTATTTCCTCCTCCTCCCATCCTTCCTACGAGATTCCCAATCATCCTGTCAATAGAGAGATGGAGTTCATGACTGATCTGGAGAAAGATGAGGAAAATTTCCTTTGGGTTTTCAGTGTCCTTGCTCTTCTCCCAACCCTGATCCCATCCCCGTATTGGTGAGGACCTTTATAGATCCCTGATGTCACCAGGTGTCTTGCTTTGTGGTCAGCTGCCCCCCCCCCAAAGCCTCAGGTGGACGAGGAGGAGCTTCTTTTGCAGCAGCAGTCGAATGTGGCATGTGTGGTGCTGGGGTTAAGGGCATGTGAAGACTAAACTCACCTGAGTGAGTCATTTGACGCACCCCCCCCCCAGTCTTGGTAGCCTGAGTAAAAGGGCTAGAAAGACACAGGGAAGCTCTCCCTCACTATCGTTGCTGCCTTCGTGCACCATATTGCTTCTGCTCGCCATGCCTGTGTGCCATCCCTGCCATGGAGTTGGTCAGTTATGAACTGAAGGCTCTAGGGAATGTGAGCCAAATGAACCCCTTCCACTCTAACTTTGGATGTCGGGTATTTTTGTCTCAGCTACAAGAGAAAAGTAACTGACACACCAGGTGCCCCTACTCTTTAATGAAGCTCTCTCTCTCTTTCCTGGCCATGGCAACCCGGGATCTGAGGCCAGGCCAGCATTCCTATCCCATTCCGACCACCACCAGGCCTCTGGGCATCCAGGCTGCAGCAGGAACAGTGTCCCAGCACGCTGGGACAGAGCAGGAAGGGCAGGGAAGGACCCCCACACACCTCGCGTGCATCCCCCCAGCCCCTCTCCTGCCCAGCAGGGAGGCGCAGCTATGTCTGCCGCACATTTCTAACCGCAGGGCTCCCTCCTTGTGGGACTTGCTTCCCTCAGCAGCTCAGAGTTTCCTCAGAACTGTACCCTGTCTGAAAATAGAAAAGGAGAAGAGCAGGCTTTGGTCTGTGTGTGGTGGACAGAAGAGAGGCGGGGAGGGCTAGGGAGGAACTGGGCTTCGGCCCATGGGCAGTAGCCACCGGGACACATCCTGACCCCCAGAAGCCTCTGGGCCGAGGCATAGGCTTTTTGTCTGTTGAAGAGGCTTCAAGTCACGGGGCGCAAACCTCCAGTCAACTGATCAGGAGACGGAGGTGCAGAGCAGGATGGCATCTACCCAGGACACAGCACAGCAAGAGCCTGGCCTGCCGGTCAGTCCCCAGGCCAGGGCCTTCTCCAGAGGACACGGGGAGGGAGTTTGTTTGGGCTCCGATTCCTGCTCTATCTGCCCAGGACATCAGACCCAGAAGTGTGCTCCCCGCCCTGGGGTGTCCTGTTCCCTGAGTCCAGAGCAGGGCTGGGAGCAGAGACGAGCCCCTCCCACCCCGCGCCTCCACTGACCTCTGCCTGGGTGGTTCTTCCCTCCCCTCCCCCCACCGCAGCCGCCTCCTGCCTGGGCCAGCGGGATGCGGGAGGCCGGAAACGCCCCGCCCCGCTCCCAGCTGTGTCGGATACGCCAGGCCTTGTCCCTGTGACAGAGACGCAAAGCAGGAGCCCGTGTGCTGCCTCCACCCCTGACAGGCTCAGTCCTCAGCGGGTCTTGGACACCGGCTGCCATCCGCCTCCGTGGCCTCCCGGGCCCTGCTCTGCGTTTGGAGCCCTCTGCCAGGGTCGCTTCCTCTGCCCGATGGCCCCTGACAGGTGGCGCTCACACGCCTCGGCTGCGTGGCGTCAGGAAGCTCCGCCTGTGAGCGGCTCAGTCGGGAGGGTCCTGCCTCGGCCCTGACAGCCACAGCCATGCGACCTGGGCTGCCGCTATGGGGAGGCCGCGGGGCATACGCAAGGTCTTTATCTGAAAAGGTAACTCAGCATTGGCATTGAGCCTGACACTTAACTAGTTAGTTAATATTAATAATAAATATTAACATTATAAGGTAGAGGAAACGCCCCACTTCTGGCCATGGTTCTGTTTTCAGCACTATGGGGCAAATGTGGGGTGGGGGGAAAGAAGGGACAGAAACGCACTAACTCAGTCTCCCCAGAGAAAAAGTGTTGCAGAGAGAACAGAGGTCACAGGCCCCGTGGCGAGGGCACGGAGGGGCACAGGCTGCAGCAGCGTTCATGGGCGGGAACAGCAGGTACTCAGATGACACTGGGGACCCAGGTAGTGTACTGTACACTCTGTGCCATTATGGATTTGGCTTTGCCCATAGAGAAGGTCCAGCCATGGGCCAGGGATTTAGCTCAGTGGTTCTGGTGTCTTCCTGGCAAGCACAAGGTCCTGAGTTCGATCCCCGGTACCACATACAATGCTGGGTATGGTGACTCATCCCCACCAGCAATCAGTGCCACATACCACAATGCCGGGCGTGGGGGCTCACGCCTGTCATCCCAGCACTCGGGAGGCAGAGGCAGGAAGATTGCTGAGTTCGAGGCTTGCCTGGGCTACATAGTGAGCTCAGGGCCAGCCTGAGCTACAAAGCGGGACCCTGTCTCAAAATAAACCTGAAAAAAGAAGGTCCAGCTCCTGCCCTGGGCTTCTCGGAGATAATCTCTGGCCCACTGAATGCTGTGTCTCCTAGGACACCCCCGATTTCTGCAGTTTCTGCTCTCCTGGGAAGCTTCGCTCACACAAGTGTGACGCAGGCTGGGCTGGCCAACCCTGAATGATGCTCCGGTGGGAGCTGGCCATGCCAGGGAGATCTAAAAATGTGACCTGGGGGCTGGAGATGCTGGATCATGCCACAGCAGCCAAGCTGGTGGCAGACACAGCAGGAACACTGGCTCAGGTGAGCTCACGCTTGGCAATACTTGGGCACAGTGTCACTGTGAGCTTGTGGGCAGAGGACACAGGAAGCTTCCCATGTGGCGGGGCCCTCCTGGGCTCCGCCTGCCCACCTCCGCCAGCCCACACTGCTGTGCACCTGGCTGGAATGGACCGTGGCTCTGGGGTTTGTGAATCTCCTTAACAAATGATCAAAACCAAGGGTGGCAGCTGGGGGGAGCACCTGCAGCTCTGACTGGGTGTCGCAGAGAAGGTGGCCTGGTGTGGAGACCGTGTCCTTGTAGTTGGTCCCAACTTAACACAAATTCTTCCATGATAATTGGGTCAAGCCTCACAGTTGCCCCCTGGAGGAGGTGTCATTGTCATGAACCTTGTTTTATAGCTGGGGAAACTGAGTTAAGTAACCTTACATTCACCCTGTATAGATTCGCCCTAAGTGAGGTTACAACCGACAAAGGTGAGACTTTCCAGATCTCCTGGAAAGGTAGACACGGCTGGGCCTGGCTACAAACTGGATGCAGCACACAGAGGAATAGAAAGAATCCAGTAAATCAGTCTCCTAAAGCAGACGATTAGGATGCAAACTAACTCCCTATGATTGAGGCAAACAGAAGAAAAACATATTTTTAAGGGTTTACACCATCATTAATGGTCCCAGTGGCCAAAGGGGTCACTCACCCACGCAGAAGGTAGCCTCTTCTCCAGGGCTCAGGGTCTCTTATCTGGACCAATAATTACCAGCACAGTGTTTCAGAGTAACCACCAGATGGCAGCATAGGCCACCTTTTTTTCCAGGGTAGACCAGATGGCTGGCTAGAGGGAGCCGGGACATTCTAACAGAGGATAAGGATCTGCAGGAACAGTCAGGCACTGAGACAGAGATCTCAGCCAACTGCTGGCAAGGGCGAGTTGAAACAGAACAGGAAACAAGGGCATGTATGAAACAGAACAGGATTCTACTGGTCCGGCCCAGCTGAAAAGGAGGTGAGATCCTCTGAAACCCACACAGGGTAAGGTCCAGGCTTCAGGCCTTCACTCCCCACCTCTCCAGTACCTTTGACCTCTGTGCCCTTGCTCACGCTTTCCCACCCAGGCCACGTGTCTGTCCCCTCCCAAATTCCCGCGGGAGAGGCCCCACCCCTCTTGGTTGATTTGTCCTTTAATGTTAGGCCCAGTAAACTCCTCCAGGAAGTTCTTTCTAACGCCTCTGGTTGAAAGCCTCAATCCTGTACCTTTACCACCAGACATGCACATGTGCACATGCACACACACACACACACACACACACACACACGTGCACATACTACTGGCACCTGAGTCCCCCAGTGGCCCCAAGCACCTGCAGTGGCAGGCACCATGCACAAGCCTATTGCGCCTTTCTCCTCCCGATCCTGCGCACCCACCAGATGAGGACTGTGCCAAGTCCCCATGGCAAAGCCTATCCAGCCTCCCCACCCCTCTCAGAGCTGCTAGACCAGTGTGCACCTGCCGGGTCTGGCCAAGCACGGGCAGGGAAAGCGGAAGTGCACAACTCCTTATTCAAACAGTATCGATACTTTCCAGGCCATGACCGTGGAACATTAAACAATGACAGGTCACACACCCAGGAGCCACTGTGCACCCACAAGTGTCCTGGGTCTCTGCAACCTAAACACAAGGAGGCTCTGCCAGCCAAGAAGATGGTCACCTTGTGCTTCACTCAAGGTCACTGCCAGCCACGCTGGGGCCTAGCAAGGCTGTATCATCCAAAGATGGGGTTTATCCAAGTTCCCCAAAGGTGCTTGGCCAACAGACACTCTTCCCAGTCCCCTAAGACTCCATGGTCCCACCAGGAAAACTGCTTCTAGGTTGCAAATTGAATGCAAAATTAAAAACTGGACACAAGAGGGCTGGAGATGTAGCTCAGTGGTTCTGGCATCTGCTTTGCAAGTGCAAGGTCCGAGTTCAATCCCCGGTAACTACATACCACAGTGCTGGGCATGGTGGTTCACGTCTGTAATTCCAGCACTCGGGAGGCAGAGGCAGGAGGATTGCTGAGTTTGAGGCTTGCCTGAACTACATAATGAGCTCAGGGCCAGTCTGAACTACAAAGTGAGATCTTATCTCAAAAATAAATAAAAATTGGACACAAGACACTGGAGACCAGGGATTAGAAGACAACCCAGGGCACAATTGAGGTCCGTGAAAGTCCGGTAAAGGAATGGCCCCTGAAAACCCGCCATCTAAGTAAGCCACTGCGGAATTACACCACTGAGGGAGACTCCAAACTCCACTGAGTTGGAGCTTCCAAACTGTGCTCAGAGCTTGAGGAAGGCCGGTGGAAAAGCCAGAGGCTCAAGGATCAGGCCCCTTCCCACCATTCGCCCTTTATCTGTCCCATACACTAAGCTTCCCGTGCAGGCTTCTGTTAGAATTCTAGCTCGGAAGAGCAAAAGACTTACCCAGGGCGACGACGCTACAGAGACTGAAAAGAGTGGGGCAGAGAAGAGGGACCAGAGACACGAGGTCAGAGACCAGCCCGGAGCTCAAACGGAGGCAGAAGAATGGGCACTAGGCTGGTGTTTCATACCAACAAAGAGTATGAAACCCAGACAAACTGGAGGATGGAGATGAGAGGTGTCCCGATCTCAGCGCAGAGCAAAGAGAATCAAGGTTCTGAGCTGAGAGTCCAAAGATGGGACAGCTGCGGCTGCCATCGTTCAGCCAGGGTTTACGGAGCACCTGCTCTGTGGGAGGCACCATTCCAAGCCCTAAAATCAGCAAAGTCGCCGCTCTCACGGGCCTCAGATTCTTAAGGGGGGAACAGAAAACGTGTGATCCTAAGAGAATAAATGAACCAACAAGCGGGAGATCAGTGATAGGGAGGGAAGCAGGCTAAGCGGGAGGGACTGCTGGTAGGTGGGCTAGCCCCTGGGGTGGTCAGGGAGGGCCTCCCTGCGGAGGTGACATTTGAGCTGAGCTCTGTGAGAGCCTCGGCCAGCTGCGAGCTGCCCTGGAGAAGAAGGTGGTGGCCCGGGCAGGAAGTCTGGCCCCCCTGTAACTGTATCCCCAGGAAGGAGGAAGCCAGGAAGGCGCTTTCAGCAGTCGTATTCATCAAGGCCGCGCTCTAACCCCCAGGCAACACCAGAGGCTCCTCAGGGCCTGTCCACCTCGGCCGCCGGGGGCGGAGACAGAGGGAGGCCGGCCCGCCGGCCCACAGAGCCTCTGGATTCCCTTCCAGACAATAAATGCTTCCAGCTTCCCGGGGAGCATGGCATGGGTCACAGCCAGCCGCATCTGATCTCAATTACCCCCCAGCCGGGTGTAGGGTTCCCGGGCTGGGCGGGGGTCAGGGTGGAGGGGAAGCGGCTTCTGCACACTCGGAATATCCGGGCCGGGCTGGTGAAAGCAGCGCAGGACAGGTCCCCACCATCTTACCGCCGGAAGAAGGTTCCCCCAAAAGAGGTCGGTGCGGGAGCGAGGGGGTCCCGCCGCACAGCCACTGTGCTGTGTGTCACGGGGCGGCTCACCCTCTCTGGGCCTAGCCTTCTCCCCAGCTTTCCCCACCCACCAAAGCAGGGGTCCAGCACAGGGCGAGGCTAACTGCTGGTGGCTGGGCTGGAATGGAGTTGCTAATCCCTTAATTTCTCCTGCCTTGATTAGGTCTTAAATATATCCCTGCCCAAAAATGATGGTGCCAGCAAGGTGAGGATTAACATGTCCCAAAACAGACCGAGCACAAGCCCTGGCTCCTCAGCCTGCGTGGCCGGCACAGTGACCTGCGGAGGGGATGGACCGGTGACCCCAGTCACACAGCACCAGGCCACCAACTTTATGATCCACAGCGACCGCAGATGGCCGAACTTCTCAGCCATCTCAGACCCCGAAAACGCCACCTAATAAGTTTCTGTAAGTGACACCTCCTCCCAGGCCTGTTTCCCCGTCCATCACAACGTCTGAAAGTCCTGTCCAGGTTTCAGCCTCCCACGCCCACGCGGAACCAGCAGCGCTGTGTTTGCACAAAGGGGTCTCAGCCATGGGGACAGGTTCCCTTAGGCAGGTCCCTCCCGCCCCCGGGGTGGGTGGTGTAACAGCGACAAATACTAAAAAACTTTCCTTCTGAAATTTGGGTTCAGCGTCTGCGGGTTTGTTGCTGTTCTGCTTTGAGACGGGATCTCACTATGGAGTTCACGCTGGCCTTGGACTCACTACGGTGCCCGGGCCGACCTCGAACTCGAGCCTATTCTTCCGAAGCCCCGGTTGGCGCGGGGCGGCTCCCGTACATTTCCAGGCCGCAAGAGGCGGCGAGCAGAGATTCGAACCCAGGCCCGGGAGGCTGCCGGGCGCGGCCGCTCCACCTTCCCGGGCCGCGGGCCCCGGAGCGGATGCCGGGGTCGGCAGAGCGCGGGGCGGGCTTCCTCCGGCGCGCAGGCTGCTGGCCACCCGGCCGATCGTGGCCGCTGCCTTCTCCTTTTAAGTCCGCGCGGGGCCGGGAACTCCCTGCCAGGCCGCGGCCTGAACAATGTGCCGCTTCCTGCCTCCTGCCGTCCGCCCTGCTGTGGCGCTCGCTCCCCGCCCCGCGGCCGCCGGGAAGTGCTCGGGCAGGGTCGGCTGCGCAGGTACAGGGGGTCGCGCCCCGGGAGGCCCGCGGGGAGGGGCCTGGCTGAGGATGTGGACGGGGCCACCGGCGGGGCGAGGGCGGGGGTGGAGACCTGTCCACATCGTAAATGTCCATGGAGGAGGCGCGGGCTTCTAAGGCTGAGGCAGGACGATTTGATTTGAGGCCAGCCTGGGCAATTTAGCCATCCCCTTTCAAGATGAAAACTACAAAGGGCTGAAGAGGTAGCTTGGTGGTAGAGCCCTTGCCTCCATGCACAAGGCCTCGGGTTCAGGCTTCAGTATTGAGACAAATCTACCACATTTTTTAAAACCAAGCAGGGTGGCACAGGTCTGTCATCCCAGCACTCTGGGAAGCTGAGGCAGGAAGGTCGCAAGTGTGCGCCCAACCTGAGCAGTTCAGTGTCTTCAAGAAACCCTGTCTCGGGCCGGAGGGTTAGCTCAGTGGTTCTAGCGCCTGCCTCACAAGCGCAAGGTCCTGAGTTCGATCCCCGGTAACCACATATAATGCTGGGCATGGAGACACGCCCACAACAATCAACACCACATACCACAATGCCGGATGTGGTGGCTCACGCCTGTAATCCCAGCACTCGGGAGGCAGAGACAGGAGGATTGCTGAGTCCCAGGCTTGCCCAGACTACATAGTGAGCTCAGGGCCAGCCTGAACTATAAAGTGAGACCCTGTCAAGAAAGAAGGGCCGGGTGTGGTGGCTCACGCCTGTAATCCCAGCACTTGAGAGGCAGAGACAGGAGGATTGCTGAGTTCGAGGCTTGCCCAGACTACATAGTGAGCTCAGAGCCAGCCCAAACTATAAAGCGAGACCCGGTCTCAAAAAAAAAGAAAAAAAAAACTAAAAATAAAGAAAAGGAAGGAAGGAAGGGAGAGAGGGAGGGAGGGAGGAAGGAAAAGAAAGAGGTGACAGAGGAGACACAGAACATGAATCACAGAATAATAGCAACAAACCAAAAGTTCAATTCAAAATATTCTCAAGTAAGGAATTACACACGTGTAACCTTTATTCCATTGTGCCTACACCCAGTGTGTATGTGATGTATATGAGTCACACACACACACACACACACCCCATGGATAAACTCATCCCATAAACCTTCTCTAGACCACACGCACACATGGTTTGCAGAGTTGCCTTCCCCGTGTGCGTGTCTGTATCTTCTCCATGTCACCTCTGTGCTCACGCACACAAACGCGCCTCATGGCGTGGTCCTTACCATTTGGGTTTGTTACCAGGTCAGCAGATACCCAGGAACACAGTGAGGGGCGGTACGTGTTAGCTGTTAGCATTGTTGTATTTTATCGGTACCAGGGATCGAACTCGGGCCTTCCTGCTTCCAAGGTCGGCACGGTACCACTTGAGCCAAATCCCCAGCCGGTTACCCCTCATTTTGCAGACAAGGAAAATCAGGCTCCCTAGAGGCGAAATGATTGCCTAAGGTCAGAAGCGGCCAGGGGAGGAGGCCGGCCTGGTCCCCACTGGCCTTCTCACTCCCTGCGGGGCTCAGGCCCCAGAGCCCCGGGCAGGGCGGAGTCCCACGTTGCCAGCACCTTCTGAGCGGGCCGTGCATAGCCTGTGTGCACAATCCAAGGCAGGTGTCGCGAGCACACGGCATACAGCGTACGGGTGTGCCCACCCTATACACCTCCTGCGTGTGCCACTCGCCCCGGCAGCGTCCACAGCTAACCTTTGGACACGTACTGCACACCCCAAGCTCGCGGGATGCGTGGGCCAGATTCCCTGTGGGCCCTCGTAGGCAGCTCCTCTGGGCCAGGCTCCATCCAGCAGGGGAGAAGGAGGTCAGAGATGGGGGCTGGACCCCCATCGCCAGGGAGAGGAGGTGGCCCCTGGCTTCACCGGCGGTGACCAGGAAATTACAGACGACACCAGACCAAAGCGGCCTCTCTGCGGGCCAGGTAATCAGGCCTCTCCCGGATTCAGCCTGACAGTTTAAATGTTCTAATTCCGCCGCCAGGGCCCTGCGCTCCCCTGGTCCGGTCTCAGCCTAGGCCCCAGCCCGCTGTCCTAATTAGACCCACGTTTTCATTACCCTGAGATTAGACAGGTCCCCTCCGGCTGGCGGAGGACGCCCGCAGCTGCTCAGGAACCGTCCCCTGCACAAACGCATTTACCTGATTATGGAGTTTATTTTATAGCAATTGCACCAGAGCCCTGGAGGCTTCCTTTGCCCCACCTCCTGTTCCCCAGGCCCCACAAGCCTCTACCAACTCGGACAAGTGGTTTCTGCCTAATGTACTGACACGCCCTCCCCCAGGACCCCCATCCTCGAGGCTCCCTGCATGAAGTGGGGCTCCTTTTTGGAAATCATATAATGAATTTGAGGAGGGAAGGAAAGCATTTGAGGAATCTTCTCCTGGGTGCATAGGGGGTCCCTCAGGGAACCTTCCTTCCAAACCTGTATTTCATTTATTCATTCAACAAACACATTCTGGTAAAAGCAACACTACTGCTAAGTGAAGGCAGTCAACATGTGAATAGGCACTAAGCCATTGCCCTCCACGAGGTCAGAGACCCGAGGAGAGACCCAAGTTTTCACTACACATGACATGTCTTTGGCTGGGGCCAAGAGATCTGCAGGACAACTCACAGTAAGTAGTGGGGTGGAGGGCTGGGGACTTAGCTCAGCTGGTACTGCACTTACGTTGGAAGCACGAAGAGAGAGAGAGAGGGAGAGAGAGGGAGGGAGGGGGGAGGAGGGAGGGGGAGGGGAGGGAGGAAAAGGGGATGGAGAAGCCGAATTTTCAGGCAGAAGACATGCGCACAGCTTGGTGCGTGTGAGGAGCTGAAGGAGGTAGAGCTGAGGTTTGGGGTGTGCACAGCAGAGGAGAGACCGGAGGTGCACTGAGGCAGACAGGGCCCCCACCACGAAGGGCCTCAGTGCGCGGCCAAACAGTCTGCACTCAACTCAGCTGAGGCCCAGGTAGGAGCCCTGAGGCAGGTGTCTTGCCGCCCGCTGTGTTGCGGAGGCTGAGGCCACCCGAGTGGCTCACCTAGTCCCCCCACAGCCCGCCAGGACTGCAGCCCGCACCCCTCATCCTGCCCCTGCGGAAGCGTGGAAGCTTTGTGACCAAACAACGGATTTTTCCTGGGTCTAACGCTGAACGTGACTTGGAGCGAATGGGGGTTGTCGGGGAGTCTTTGGTGCACTCCCCGGGGTTTATGTTCATGGTTAGGGGTTTGGTTCTAGGCAATGTCCAGATCTGGCAGGAGACCACATGGTTTGTGGGTTGGCTCTGTCTTCACTTTATAGGTAGAAGCGCATCTGAAAGCCATCGACCTCACAGGCTTTAGAGAAGGAACCCTCGATTTATAATCCCTATTGTGTTTTGTTTTGTTTTGATCTTTGTGCTTTTTTTCTTTTTTTTTTTTTTTTTTTTTGTCTTTGAAGTGAGGTCTTCTTATGTAGCCACACTGGCCTTGAACTTACCATGATCCTCCTGCCTCAGTCTTCGAAGGCCTGGGGCTACAGGCATGTGCTACCACAGCTAACACCACTGTGTGGATGAGAAGACTGTCCCACTCCGGCGGTACACTAGACAGAACCAGAAAGGGGCTTCAGAGTTTGCTCACTGCACTTACGTCTTTTGGGCCTTGGCTGTGCAGAAAGGAGGTCCAGGCCTGGCCTGGGGAAGGAGGACGGGGTGGAGAAGGTGCCAGCATGGCCCAGCACTTGCCTCACTTCTATATGGGGTAAGATCAGAAAGGGGCATCGGTGTGGTTGGCCTTGAGGAGGACGGTGGCAGCACTGCTGTGGCAGCGGGCCTTTCTTGGGGCCCATTGAGATGGAGGCACAAACCCAGGCTGGGAGGCCCAGGCCCCAGCAGGCACAGGGTGACCGGGCCGTCTTCCTCCCCTCAGCTCTCTCTTACCCAGGAGCCTCTGCAATTCATCTTCCTGACAGTCAGGGCCTGCAGCGATGTCCTCTCTAAGTCCCTTCTCTAACAGAAGCAACTATACATGGCCTCCGCTGCCCAGAGATGTGTGGTCCCCCTTTCGAAGGCCAAATGGCACGAAGGGGCTGAGCTCCAGCTCTGCAGTCACTCAGACCAGGGTTCAAATCCTGACGGGGACAATCACTCTCTCTAGGGCTCAAGGAGTGAGCATCTCTCGCCATCACTGAGCTGCCGGGCCTGCTGCCAGTGCTCAGGAAGGTCCTTGATCTTTCTTTTCCCTCAAACAAAAGATGCTTCATCAAAAAGAAACAAACGAGCCAAACAAAAACCAAATACTCCCTGAGTCTGCAGGACCACAGCCTGCCCTCATCCCTGCCAGAAGCTGCTTGTGGCTGGGATTCCTCCCTGCTGCACTGAGCGCCCTGGCTGCCCGCTGCCCCTCCATGCCCCTTCTCATGCCATCGACACCTGGCGCTCCCTGACCGTGCCCCGATGGTGCATGTCCCAGTTCTCTAAGGTGTGCGTGATTTACTTACTTGCCTCGTACCCAAACACTCTCTCCAGTATCTGCCTTGTGCCCAGCTCTGTGCCAGGTCCCTTCACAGCAGAATAGGAAGGGAGGGAGGCGGCAGCTGGGCCAAGAGGTGCAGTCGCTCGCCTGCCGTGACCCAGAAACGGTGTCCAGCCCGGATGATCAGCCTCCAGGGCCCAGCTCTTTCCTCTGCAGCCTGCTGTACCTGGGCACAGGGCCAGAGTCGGGAAGCAGCCCTCTGGGGCTGGGCGGGATAGGGGAGGAGGCTGGTGAGGTGGGTCAGGACTCACTTGAAATGGGACTGGAGAACAGGTTCTGTCTGTCAGGAGGGCCCAAGGGTCAGGGAGGCGGGAGGGGAGCTTCCCTAGGGGGCCCTGACGCGCACAGACCAGCCAGGACCCGGTAGGACAGCTCCGGCGTGCCCTGAGCCCTCCCTGCCCCCACCCTGCCCCAGCCTCCTCTCAGGCCCATGGGAGAGCAGGTCCGAGAGGAGCGGGCAACAGAGACGGCCAGGTCAGTGCGGGGACAGTGGGGAGGCTCAGAAGAACGCAGGAGAGAACCCCGCCCCGTGGGGCCAGAGCCCCGACGGCACCTCTGAGCCTCGACCACCTGTTTCCAAGGAGCAGGTGCGGCCTGGCCCAGGGACCCGGCTGGCAGAGGCAGAGATGGGTGAGGGCCAGGGAGGCTGGAGAGAGCAAGACGAGCAAGGGGCACAGGGGACAGAGGTGAGCAGAGAAGCACATGGAGAGAGGGGCCTGGGAAGCCTGGAGGAAAAGCAGACAGGTGCTGCGTGGGCAGCAGGGGCCGGGGCCGGGCCCGGCCTGCGGGGGGACTGCACGCAGAGGACGGGTGAAGAGAAGACGCCCCCAGAGCCAGCCAGAGTGGGGGAGCCTGGCATCACTTCTGGGCAGCTCTTCGCTGGGCCCGACGCTCTGTGGACCTCAGAGGTCTCACTGACAGCACGGAGCCTCCTACTTCGTGCGGAGTCCTGGATCCCAGCAACACGGATGGGGCTCGAGTCCAGGGCTGCGCAGCACAGCCGGGCTGCTCACGGCGCGGCTGGCCGCGGCTCCGTCCGCGTCAGGGTCCACTGTCCTAGGGGCAACAGATCTGCTCACCTTCCCATGGGTCCCTGCCGACTGGGCCGGGAGCCTCCGCTGTCTGTGGCGCAGATCCCATGAAGGGCTTCGGGAGGAGGAGACGCCGGAGCACACAGCCTCCGGTCCTCGCTAGCCCGCAGCTCTGCGGCTGTCCCTGAGGGCGTGTGTGGTGCACAGCTGGGTCCCCGCCGCACCCCGTGCCCTCCAAGCCCCTGCCTGGGGTTAGGTTCAGCCTGTTCTGAGAACATCTGGACGACACGGGGGTAGGAGGGTGCGGCCTGCGTTCAGGAGGGGTCAGTGCACTGCCCAGGGGCGGCCCACAGCAGGATGCGGCCACCACTGCTGACCTTCGGTCGTCGCGGGCCCAGAGCACAGCGGCAGGGCTGGGGCCGGTGTCTTCAGTCACAGGGAGAACCTCCACGCCGCGGAGCCCTGCGGGAGGGAGAGAGGCAAACTCGCCACGCATGGAAGAGGTAAAGGGTGGGAGCCCCTGAGGCTCCTTCTGAAAATACTCCTGCCAGCGACTGGCTAAAGAGGTAGAGAAATCAAGATGCGTTGATGACTGTCCCAGGCTCCAAATGTTTTCACCCGCCTCGGGCTGGCTTTTGGCTTGCTCTGACTGCCCCCCTGAGCCTTCAGGAAGAGTAAGGCTAACACTGTCCTGGGAGCAGAGGAAGGAGCGTGCAGCAGGGGTGCGGTGCGCGGCCCTGGCACAGCCGCCACGCCACGCCTCTCGAGCATAACCATTCCAGGCAGCTGCCAGCCCCAGCCGCGCTCCTTTCTTGGCCAGGGGGGACAGCAGCCCTGTGCCTCGGTTCGCCCAGAGGGCCGCCATCGTGAATGGGGACCCCGAGGAACCGGGTTCGAGCCTCAGAGGCTGCCCACTGAGGGCCACCCCTCCTCAGGGCCCTCTCCCAAGCCTGAGCAATCAAGGCTGGCTGCCTCCCTGGGCAGGCGTGAGTGCCCGCCTCCTCCCGGCCTCTTCTCTCCTGCAAACCCAGCTCATTTGCATGTGGATCGCGCCTGCCACCATGGGCGCTGGGGTCAATTGAAACTCAAGAAAAGAGAAGAAATTTATGCAAAACTGTTGATTGCATTTGTATGTAATGAAATCATCCAATATTCATCTGACTATAGAATCTAATCTGAGAAGAGAACTGAAGGACATGAGTGTCACTGCGAAACCGTAATGAGCCACTGTAGTGATTAAAAAAGCTCTTGAGCCTTCTGAAAATCCAGGCAGAAATAGCGTCTAATCAACTCTGAATACAGGAGGCGAGATTGGGCTGGCGTGCTGCACACGGCCCGCCGCGGCGCTGGGGGTGCGTGGTAAACCCGGGCGGCCACTGTCTGTGGGTGCCAATCGCCTGGCCACAATCAGCCGAGGCCTCAGTGCAAAAGCAATTGCTGCCTCTCGCCACGCAGAAAGAACCCAATCACAGCTGCGGTGAGGAGCAGCCGGGGCTTCCGCACCGCCTCGCCAGCAGCTCCTTCTGGGAGTCTTGCTCCAGCCAGAGGCGGGGAGGGCTCCAGTTGCTGGGACCCTGGCACCTGGGCGCACCTGGAGCCCAGCCAGGTAGCGGAGGGTCAGTGGTCTTCATGAGCCCTGGCTCACTGCAACTCTGTCCTGACTACCCAAGGCTCCGGGACCCTCCCCGTTGTCCAAGCCTTACCCCACCCGATCCCCTCCGTGGCGCTCACTTGGTGATGCCTATGACCCCAGCCGTCTAATGTCCACCTCTCCCAGGAGGCTGTGTGTCTCTGCTCATCAGGGACCACAGGCGGTTGGCCCAGCCGTGTGGAGGGTACAGAGCCACACTTGAGGCTCAGGGACATCAGCACATAAGGACTAAGAGGCTGATGTGTGTGTTGGATGGATGCGTCCATTTCAATGCCAAAGAGGTTAACCTGTTCCGTGGGCAAATGCTTGGTGAGGGCACAAAGTGCGAGGCATCACTGCGTCCTGGGCAGAGCTCATAGCCTGTGCAGGAGACGGCTACTAAGGAAACAGTCAGTGGAACAAGAGCGGGTGAGGGAGGCTGCCCCGGGGCAGTGAGGGCAGCTGGGGGCTGAAGGATGTGAGGAGGTGGCAAGGCCAGCAAGGTCTGCAGTGTCGCGGGCAGAGGAAACAGAAGGTGTGGAGTCCCCGAAGCGCCGGGCACGTGTGGGAGGCTGAGAGAAGCCGGCGTAGCTCGAGTCAGAGCGTGAGAGGGGGGAGAGAGACGGGCTCAGGGAGCCGGTTCGGGTTCAGGTGAAATCCTGCCCTTGCAAGTTCCAGCTAAGAATTTTGGACTTTTTCCTGGGGGCAACAGAGAGCTACTGAGAGGGAGCTGCACGGGACGAGTAGAGGGCCGGCCAGGAAGACACGGAGATCAGTTCGGCCGCCCCAGCAGGCCCACGTCACCCCGAAGGCTGTGTTTTAAGATGATTCATGCAACAGCAAGAGACAGAGCCGAGGGAGGGAAACCAGGGAGGAGGCAGACATCGGCCTGGTGGCCGGGCCTCGGTTCGTGGCTGCACTCGGCATTCCCGACGTCTCTGCGGGGAAGCTGCGCTTCACCACATTCTAATTTATAGTTTCCAGTCTGCTCTGGGTTTGGACGCCAAGTTACCTGTTATTAACCAGGGTTCCAAGTTGGAGCCAGTTCTGAGAATCCAAGAGACTGTGGATCATGAGGCTGCTGTGTTCAGCAAGGACTTTCTGACATCAAAGGGTCTTCGTGAGTCATTTGCTTTCTTTAGGGCTTCGATTCATCACTGTCAACAGGCAGTCAGACTAGATGACCCTTAAATCCACTCCCTGGTCTCCAGACCCTACAATTTGATGTCCCGTGAAGGCATAAAGACATCTCCAAACCTAGCGGCTTAAAAATCAAGACGTGAGGGCTGCCCTGCTCTCTGTGAAACTCCACCGGGCAGCCGGGGCAAGCAGGAAACAGAGAGGAAATCTGGGGTCAAGTCCCAGGTCTGCCACTTACTTTTGGTATCTGTGGACAAGTTCCTCCCCTCTCTGTGCTTTGCTGTCCCCTTGGACATAGCAAGGGGCTTATCCAGACAGTAGACCTGGTGCCTCCCAGCAGGCCAGATCCGAGCCCCAGTCCAGCAGGTACCACTCTGAGCTGTGATCATGAGCAAGGCCACTAGCCTTCGAGTCTCCTCCTCTCCAGGGTAGTGCAATCTCAGCCGGGCGGCTGTTAGGAGAATCACATGGGGAAATGGGGGAGGGGCGACGGACACACCCACTGACCAGGAGTGATTTCTTTTTTTTTTTTTTTTAATTTTTGAGACAGGGTCTCGCTTTGCAGTTCAGGCTGGCCCTGAGCTCACTATGGAGCTCAGGCAAACCTCGAACTCAGGAATCCCAGGAGTGATTTCTTGCTCCTGCTCCAGGATGGCTCCACTTTACTGGGAACTGGGATTCACTGGCGCTGGTGGGATCAAGGGTTTTTTCACCTGTAGCAAACATAACCTCCTCCTTTGTCCTTGAACATTTCTGAATAGCGGCTGGGCTCCATCCCTATTCTAGAAGCCTTGCTTTGGCCTCCTGCCTTCCCACCCATGGCTGGTGGTCCTGTTGCATCCAAGTTGTCACCACAGCACCTTTCTGATTTGTTTTCCAGAGCAGTAAGATGGGAGGAGCAGGACGAAGTTCAATCTCACATCTTTGGGTGCCAACTCTGGTTGGAGGTCCTGTCCACTGGGGGACAGTCGTGATAGTCACAATATTATAGGTACAAAAGCCAACTAGATATATGTAGGCAGATAGATAGGGCCGGCTCTTCAAAGACTTACAAAAAGGACATCCTCAAAGGTCAACACCATCAATGAGAAACTACACTTCCAGATAGCAGTGACCAGCAGACCTCTTTCTCCCAGGATGGAACGTCAAAATCCGGATCTGGCCCCTCCCTGGGATGCAACAATTGCAAATTCCCCAGACAGCAGGCCAGGACTCTGAACCACCTGGAGGAGTCTCCTGACAAGCAAGACCCTCTAGGGCTTGATTTCTCATTGGACCCTATTCAATTGAAGTTGCTGAAGTAACTATGCTTGTCATTTACCCATTGGTTAGTCATGGTTTGCCCATTTCTTTCAAATCTTATTGGAAGCCCCTACTGTACTCATTGGTCAATTGCAACCCATCTACCTTTTTTGAATCTTACTGGTAGCCCCCTATTTCAGATCCACCTCACCTCGTGCCTTTGCTCCATAAAAGCCCTCTAAAAAGTGAGGTAGGGGGATTACCCACTTTCCAGGTTCCCCCTTTTGTCTCTCTTAAGGCGGAAGTTTTCTCTCAATAAAATTTTTCTACTCAAACCTCCATCGTTCCTAAAATTCATTCTTTGATTTTTTTTTTTTTTTGAGACAGGGTCTCACTTTGTAGTTCAGGCTGGCTCTGAGCTCACTATGTAGTCCAGGCAAGCCTCGAATTTGGCAATCCTCCTCTCTCTGCTTCCTGAGTGCTGGGATTACAGGCGTGAGCCACCACACCCAGCACTGTGGTATGTGGTATTGATTGCTGGTGGGCGTGAGTCTCCACACCCAGCATTGTATGCGGTTACCGGGGATCGAACTCAGGATTTTGCACTTGTGAGGCAGGCACTGGAACCACTGAGCTAACCCTCCAGCCCAATTCTTTGATTTTTAGAGAACACGAACTCGCGTTTCAGGTGGGGAGTTAGGCCTTGACTCTCCTGCGTCAACAAGGGCAGCACAGGAAGGAAGCGCTGAGAGTCTTGAGAGCTTGGTGCAAGGAAAAAGAAAGACCAAACCAGGGCTGTGCCTGCAGGGAGGTAGCATTTAGGCTGGGTCTGGAGAGCCAGCCCTGCCCCCCAAAACTAAATCCTAAAAGCATGGGGGAAATGAATACAAAACAGGATAACCACTACTCCATCTTCACAGCTCGAAATTAACCTGATGTCAAGTTTTCATACACGCACCCACAGGCACGCACACACACACACACACACACACACACACAGGCACTTTCTCATCTGTGTATGAGCTTAAAATCTTCCTAATGAGTATATCTCATGACTGACTCCTTTCCAAAATTTTAAAAATTGTTTTTACTGCCTTTAAAATTATTTCCCCTTCTAAAATCTTCCAATGCAAAATAGCAATAATCTTAAAGAAACTGTTTGCATTGTTTGAACCGCACTGTACTGTTTGACTACACCCACTGCATGGGGGGGGCCTGCTCTGTTGCATGGGGTACTGAGGGTCGAATGGAGGGCCTTTACCCCAAGTAACAGCCTCAGCCTTTTTTTTTTTTTTTGCTTTTTGAGACAGGATCTTGCTTTGTAGTTCGGGCTGACCCTGAGCTCACTATGGTGCCCAGGCAAGCTGCCGCGAACTCAGCAATCCTCCTGTCTCTGCCTCCCGAGTGCTGGGATGACAGGCGTGAGCCACCACGCCCGGCATTGTGGTACGCGGTGTTGATTGTTGATGGGTGTGTCTCCATGCCCAGCATTATATGTGGTTACCGGGGATCGAACTCAGGACCTTGCGTTTGTGAGGCAGGCGCCGGAACCACTGAGCTAACCCTCCGGCCCCAGCCCCAGCCTTTTTGACACAGGGTCCCTAAGCTGCCCAAGTTGAGGCCAAACTTGTGATCCTCCCGCTAAACTTGTTAGCATTCATGGCCTGGCTCACGGTGTGGGTCAGAGATGCACCCCACCGATTTGATCCACCGATCAGACAGGCTGCAGTGCCAACCGGGAGGCTATAATCAGGGGCTGACTTTCCAGGTGGAGGGAGTGGCAGAAGCGCACGCTGGGGGATCACAGGGGGATCAGAGAGCTGGTAGGTGCCTGGGAATAGGGCGCGTCCTGGCGGGTGTTGGGGTGGGGGCGTCCCCAAGCCTGGGCAGGAATCTGCTGTTGGCACACTGGGTATCAGTGAGTGTGCGGAAGGCCCCCACTCGGGGCCACCAGCCACCCTCAATAAGCCTACTTATCCACTCGGGCATCCTCCCCAGGGAAGCTTCTGTTGCTCTTTCCATTAATTGTCTCATTAACGACCCCCGGAGGTCAAGTGCCCATTGTTTTCCAGCGGGGCGGCCTCCCTGGCCCTCTCCCCTGGGGGGCCCCTAAGCGTCCTTCCTTCCCTGGCTTTCCTTTGGCCCAGGGCCTTATCTGTCCCTGCAGCCCCGAAGCTTCCTCCACCCACGCCCTGCGCAGGGCGGGGCAGCCCGGCCCCACCCTGTCCCTCCTGCCACCCAGCCTTCACTTCTGTGTGGGTCTCTTTCCTTTTCGTCCTTGTCTTTCTGGCTCTCTCCCTGGACTTCCTTCGCCTGCTCTCTCCGCGTGTCCTGATGTCCCCGCCTCTGTCACCATGGATCTCACCCCCCCTCCATCTTCGGGGATGTCTCGCAGTCTCTCTGTTAATGGCACTGTCTCTGTTACTGTCTCAGCCACTATCTGTCCCTGTCGCCATGGTCTCTGTGTGTGGATCTCTGTGCTGGCTGTGTGTTTCCGTTTTTGTCTATGATTCTGGGCAGAATACTGTCTCCCTCCTTTGCCCCTGGGTGCCTCCCTCCGCCTCTCTGGACTTGTCTCTATCGCCCTCTCTCTTCTCTGGCTCCCCCCTCCCCCTCCCTCCACCCCTTTGGGTCTCTGAACCCTCCTGATTGACTATTGTCCTGTTTCCAACCCCTGCCTTCCAGCCGCTGCTGGCTCACCCACGGGGTCCCTGACACCCACACAGGTCAAACTGCTTCCCTCCGTTCTCTCTCCCTAGTTACAGCCCCAGCTGCCCCTGCATGACCGCCTCGGGGACATCAGCAGCGGGAGTAGGCGTGAGGTACCCTGGGCTCCCAGCCTTTAGGATTCATGCATCAGTGAAGTTAAAAAAAAAACAACAACAGTGCCGGGCGTGGTGGCTCACGCCTGTAATCCCAGCACTCGGGAGGCAGAGACAGGAGGATTGCTGAGTTCGAGGCTTGCCTGGGCTACATAGTGAGCTCAGGGCCAACCTGAACTACAAAGCGAGACCCTGTCTCAAAACAACAACAACGACAAAAACCCAGAACCAATAGGAAACGGGCAACTCTTCATTTTTTTAAGTAAGGATTTTTTTTAAGATCACCTACTTCTTATCATTTCAGATAGAAAATACTCCCTGGCCCTTCAGCCTTGTGTCCCCAGAGTGCTCAGGCAAGCCAGGCCCAGGGGTCAGCACTGTCACGGACACTGACAGTCCTAGAAGGAGCCGAAGTGAAGTTTCTCAAGTGGCATCCCCGGGGGCAGACACAGCAACAGAGCCTGGCACAGAGGATGGTAGATGCCCGTAATTGTGGGCATCACGTGGGGCATTTAAAAGGTGTCCAGAAACTCTTGAGGCAGACTTAGGAGATGAGGTTAAAGATCCTGAGCCAGCAGGTGAGAGGAGTTAGAAGAACTCTGGGTTCTCGGTGTAATTACGACTCCACTTGTCTTCAAGACCTGCGGGCGGGCCATCAGAATCAGACGAAATGTTTCCGCTGCACCTGCTCTGCCAACCAATAGCATGCTGGCAAAGACCCAAGGAGCAACAAATGTTCTTGCAGGGACACACAGGGTTCCTCTGATGTGGTCTTGTCTACCTCTGAGGACAGCCAAATGCTTAGAGCCCTGGGCAAGGTCTCCTTTCAACATCTGCCACAAGTGCTCCTTGGCAAGTGCCACCGGAAAGTAGAGGTGATGTGCAGGGACTTACTGGAGGAGGGAGGACGGGTAAGGAACCCAGGTGGGGGCAAGCAGGTGAGGGCTGTCTTCCAGGTAGGGCCAGCTGAGCATGAGAAGCACGTGCACTTCCATGTGGAGATGAGGTCCGGGGGCAGGAGAAATGCCAAGACAGATGGAGTCACAAGCTGGCACGACGGTGTCGGTCCGTCACAGTGGACTGGCTCCTCACGTTGGTCTAATGGAACACACCAGACACACTGCAACAGACCAGAAGAACGGACTATAAAAGCTACACGGGGTGTGTCAGTTATTTGTTCATTCAGCAAGAATTAAGCAGCCCTTCTCCTGACTCTGATTTCTACTTTAACCAGAGGGCTGAGGCCGCACATCACTCAGTGTTAATACTGGCTGTGAAACACAGTATTAACAGTGCGCCAGGGCACGAGGGTGCACACCTGTCATTCCAGCTATTTGGGGATCATACCGAGGCAGGAGGATCCCCAGCTCAAGACCACACCTCACCTGAAGACGTGAGGTTGGGATCTAGCGAGGCATCAACAACACAGCAGCAGATTCATAAAACAAAATTACAGGAGGGCATCTGAAATGAACAGACACTTCTCAGAGGCAGAAGTCAAAGCAGCCAAGAAGCATATGAAGAAATGTTCAACATCACTGGTCATTCGAGAGATGCAAATGAAAACAACACTGAGATTTCATCTCACTCCGCAAAGAATGGCCACTATCACAAAATCAACCAAGAATGAATTCTGGTAAGGCTGTGGGGAGAAAGGAACCCTTCTCCACTGTTGGTGGGATTGTAGGCTTGTGCAACCATTGTGTAGATCCATGTGGAGATTTCTCAGAAAACTAGGACTAGGGGTCCCATTTGACCCTGCTATCCCCCTGCTAGGAATATACCCAAAAGAATTTTAAAACTCACATTGGAAAGACAGATGTACACCCTTGTTCATAGCAGCTCAGTTCGTGATAGCTCAATCTTGGAAACAGCCCAAATGCCCATCAATTGGAGAGTGGATAAAGAAGATGTGGTTTTTTTTAATAAAATGGAGTATTACTCTGCCATAAAGAATGACAAGATCAATACATTTAGGTGCAAATGGAGACACCTGGAGGATATACTAATAAGTGAAATCAGTAGATCACAGATAGGCAAATTCCAGATCTTCTCTTTGCCATGAACACCTGTAGATGCAAATGAGCTCTAGAAAGTAGGACAGCTTTTATAGAGTGGGAAATTTCCACAGGAAATTTGGTGTGGGAATGTAATAAGGGGAAGGAATAAATATGATACAGAAAGAAAATAAAAGAGTATGTATGAAGGGGGTGGGAAGGTGTGGGTGGGTAGGGATATGGGTAAAAATGAGAATTAACATGTGTCATATACTGGTACAAACTCCCCAATGTTTTATGTGATTGTGAGATGTATATAAATTGTACCAATAAAGAATTCAATTTAAAAAAATTACAGGAAATGTGGGAGGGAATAGAAATGTTAGTAACAGGAGGCCGATACATACCACCTTCAGTCCAAGACACCTTGATGGTTAAAACACAAGGATAGAGAAGAGCTGAACAACATAAACTATTTTATGTAGCATTCCCCTCGCTAGAGAATACTCTTAAGTGTACATTAAGCCATTTCTTAGGACAAAAACTTCAGTGGCTTTTGAGGAGACAAGCTCTTACAATCAGTCTTTTCCTAACCAGTCTCAGTGGCTGGTTTCAAAGGGATAAAGATGTGGAAGCACCTTGAAAACTCAAAAGCTCCAGGCAAATGTTTATTACGATGCCCTCCACGCTGCTGCTGTTAACGATGCTCACTACTTTGTCATCCCTTTGTTGACACTGGCTCTCAGACGTACTTTAGAGGAGTATCAGGCGGGGAATGGTCACCTTTCCTGTCTCCACGAGCACCACTACTTCTTCAGTGTTTACCGAGTGCCAACCACTGTGCTATTCAGACGCAGTTTTAGTGGAAGAGACTTCCCAGTTACTTGGCAAGGCAGGGCAGCAGCTTCTCTCACATCCCGGTCCAGGGCCAGGGCAGTGCCACACTCACCGCCGTGAGCAAGGGCTCAGGGTCGTGCATGAACTGAGGACCCGCTTCCCAGTTAGATCTGGGGTTGAAACTTCACTGAAGCACTGGCGAATGTTGACCATGGGCAAGAAATACCCTTTCTGAACCTGTCTTCTCACATGTAAATACAGACTAAATAGTAGTACCTACATCAACTAGGAAAAGATTAAATGGATTAACACATAAAAGGGTCTAGCATGATACTTGCAGGAGGAAGAGCAGACTCCACCAGATAATCCTACAACAGCAATCCCTTCCTCTCAAAAAGATGACTTTTTTTTTTTTGCAGTACTGGGGATCAAACTCCGGCCCTTGTGTATACAAGGTTGTTGTGGTACCACTTGAGTTAAATCCCCAGCCCTCAAAAAGAATTTTAAATGGAAAAATCCTTCAGTGCATTCATTTATTTATTTATTTTTCCAGTGCTGGGAATTGAACTCATGGTCTTGGGCTTGCAAGGCAGGTGGCAGAAACTCTGAGCTACATCCCTAGCTTGTAAACCTTTTTTTGTGCTGGGGATCAAGCCTGGGGCCTTGAGCTTGTGAGGCAGGCACCAGAACCACTAATCCTTGGCCCTTGCAGTGCACTTACCAAAAAGTATCATAGGTGTTAGGAGTAAAATAAGTAATGGTAGATCTGTATTAGCAAATACTGCACTCCAGTGAAACAATGAATTATATTTGCCTGCACACGCATGAACAGATAGCCACGACTGTTTTGGGAATTAAAAAATTGCAAACCAGAATATACACAGAATATTTCTTTTCCCTCCTTTTAAGAAATATTTGTGCACAGAGAAAAATCTGCAAGGATAGAAATCTTAATTTTAAAGAGAGGTAAGTAAGATTAGAGAGCTGTCTTAGCTTTTTCAATTTATTTTGTAATTTCCAACATCATATAAGGAAAAAAAAATGAAAAAGAAAAAAAAGTTCTTTGAATTCTTCCAGGAATTTTGAAAGCCGCTGAACTGATGGAGGAGGTAGTTAATTCTTCTGGCAAGCGCATTTCCAAACCCTGTTTTCCCTCGTGAAAGAGTCCGTAGGTGGGAGAAGGGGCTGAGTGGTGCTAGCACCCGCGGCCCTCGGCTTGTCGGAACAGGTAGCCTCCCTGTCCTGCTGCACTGCGGCCTGGACACACTGAGGAACAGAGAAACTCTTTGATAAATGTCAACTGAAATGCAGCAATCAGTTGAAAGCCATTTGCTGAGCCGTCTGACTGCCCTGGGCCCGAGGTTTTCCTTTATTCATTTATCATGATGTACGGCTTTGGCCAACATACACACAGGAGAGAAATTGTTGACATGTGGAACCCAAGTACAGAAAATCTTTCATTTTGTCCCTCGTCTGTTCACCAAGTAAGTTTTTGTTTATTTAAAGACTACAGAGGATTTGGCTGTTAAGAACCAAATGCCTTTGGAGTGGAGTTACAACATAATTTATCATTTCCTCTGTTTATTAAAAAAAAATTTCTGCATCTTTGAGAAGAACATTTGCAGTGATGAGGGGACTTCAGCCCCTCGCAAAAGACCGCGGCAAAGCCCTGTGGTGTGGTCTGCCCCAGAAGGGCCTCCTTCCTTGCTCTCCCTACCTCTGTCTTCCTGGCTGGCTTCTGATAGACGGCATGATGCCACTAAGGACAGGGGAATGGGGTTCGAGGGAAGTTAAACCAGGTGGGCGACTGTCAGTTTCTTTCATCCCTGACCTAATCCTGACGTCAAATTTTCACTGGCTGTTTCACAGCAGGTTCTACCATGGTAAGCAGAGGAAGGAGCACTACCTTTATTACCTCTAGCACAGAACAAAGACTGGAGGAAATAAAAACAGCAAACAGAAGAGAAGGCTTCAAGGGAACTCAGTCTGTTCCTGCTGTGGCCAAAGTGGTTCCATTCTGAAGGCAAGACACCCTTCTGAACTGGAACCTATCTTTCCACTCTAGACATTATAGATAACAATTCAGCTCAGTATACTAGGCACTGTTGGGAGACCACCACATCTCACTCATTTTTGTATTCCCAATCTACGTAGTACGTCACTGACAAATGACTGGTGCTTACTAAACCCTTGCCACGGTGGCAGATCCTTCAGGGTTCCTCACTCATGAGGTTTTAGGGGGCTGGGTGCTCAGAGGCCATGGAAGCTAAGTGTAATGTTTCCCCCATTACCTGGCCCTAGGTACCTCTTTTTCTGTATCTTTTTTTTTTTTCTGAGACAGGGTCTTGCTTTGTAGTTCAGGCTGGCCCTGAGCTCTCTAGGTAGCCCAGGCAAGCCTTGAACTCAGCAATCCTCCTGTCTCTGCCTCCCAAGTGCTGGGATTACAGGCATGAGCCACCACGCCTGGCACTGTGGTATGTGGTATTGATTGCTGGTGGGCATAAGCCACCACACCCAGCATTGTATGTGGTTACAGGGAATCAAACTCAGGACCCTGCGTTTGCGAGGCAGGCGCCAGAACCACTGAGCTAAATCTCCAGCCCTTTTTCTATATCTTTATAATACATCAATTCATTAAATGTGTTTCCCTGAGTTCTTGAGTGGTCCTAAAAAATTAACTGAGTTAAGGGAAGGGGCTGGGAACCTGGCTTGGAGCTAGCCAACCAGAAATATATATGGTGCGGAGTCATACTTAGTATCAAGAGTGTGAGCGCTTTTGTGGGGCTGAGCCGACAATCCATGGAATCAATACTGTTTCTGGAAAGAGAGCATCTTAATTGAATTATAGTATAGGATATCTACTGGTGAAGTGCTTGGTGTGTGGGTGAAAGTCTCACACATCTGGTCACAGACGTGTTCTGTGTTGAGTGTGATAGTATAGTCTGAAGAGTTTGTTATTTCCGTCTGACATTAGTGAACAGAGACATTAGAATCAGGTCTCAACCTGAATCCCAGCCTTGCCACTTGCCAGCTGTTATGACCCTGAGCAAGAAACCTCACTTCTTTGTAATACGAAACTGACAATGAATAATGAAAACCCTCTATGGCTCTCTAGCTTTGTTACTTTGGAACGATTATCTATCCACATTGTCAAGTCTCAGTTTTCCTGTTTGTAAATGACAGTTTAATATATGTGTGTGTGTGTGTGTGTGCTAAATTTACCGTGAAGACTACCAAGAATGCCTGGAACCAAATCTAGTTCATGATGGTTATATGAAGGAATGAATGAATAGATAGATGGATGGGTGGGTGGATGAATGAATAAAAAATAACTAGGGAGAAAAATCTAACTTAAGCAATCATCCAAAGATAGATCATAACTAACCACTTGTCTGTTGACAGGCCCTGGGGAAAGATATCTCATCATTAAGCAAATATTAGTATCAAAGACAAGAGCAAGAATGGAAAAATGACAGAAAGTGTTAACAATAGCAAAAGAAGAAAAGTCAGCATTTTGTAGAGTGGCTACTACATGTAATTTATTCACAACACAAATATAAGAATACCTACATGTTCCAGGTATTATGCTAAGATACAGAATAATAATGGTTCAAATAAAAAGTAGCATGTTGATCCATGAGAACCAGTAATGGGGTCCTGGGTTGGAGAGGGAGAAGACTTTCCATAGGATGCTGAGTCTGTGAGGAGTGGAAGTGTCCAGGCAGAGCCCAGTACGCGTGGAGATAGCTAAGACAACAGCACTGCTCAGGACTGTGTTGTGTACAGGTTTTCAGAGATGATCTATCCAGGCCAACGCTGTCCTTTCCACCTTTGTGGTTGTTATTCTTTCCAATTTATTTAGATTTCAGCACTTGGTACAAATGAGCCTCTGGTAAAAAGGTCCAGTCTCAGGTGAAAGCAGATATGAGTTTGAGCAGATTAAATCAGTGATAGGGCCTGACTCACTGAAGAGGAGACTCCCAAGGTGAGCAGGTGATACTAAGGTGCCTATAGTCCCAAGCCCTTGGCGACATCACTGTTACAGCAAATGCCTAAGTGCAGATCTGCCAATAGCAGATGCTCTCTAACAGCTGTCTTGCTAGAAGGCTCAGAGCAAAATAGGAGAGGCATGGGAAAGAGGAAGAGAATGACAAATCCAAGTGCCCCACCGGAAACTTGGGCTTCCCAGAGATGGATAGAACCAAGCCAGCCTTCCACGCGAATGGAGCGATTGACAGAAGGGGCCAATTTGCCACCTAGATGATCCATCAGAACTTGAGTTCTGTAGTGCGCTGGCCCCGCTGGACTTTCATCCCAGGAGTTCTTTAGTCTTCGCTGCCAGTTGCCTGTCCAGTTCTGCCATGGTGTCATCGGCCATCTGACTGATCTGGAAGAACACACAAAGAGACAGTGTCATTTGGGATCACAGAAGGATATGAGGACAAATGCTCCAGAAACATGAAAGGGTATATGTGGACAAAGTCCACATGAATGGAGTGCCAGCCAGGCACTGTACTAAGAATTCTACAGATACATTCTTATTTTGCTTCCCAACAGCAACACCATGAGATAACTATTATTATAATACCCATTTTTGCACATAAGGAAAATAAAAGTTAGGTAATTTATTCAGCACAAGCTATAAAGTTGCAATGCTAAAATATGATCCATGCAAGTCTGATTCTATAGCCAACATTCTTAAATATTATATGAATCAGGGAAGCCGACCTATTTGTTTATCAATGGGCGTCTAGAGTGCCTTGCACCTCAGCTACTCTGCTATACAAAGCCTTTAGAAGAACCAATAAAAAGAATATTAAGATCTTAAGAATCAAGCTGAAAAAAAGACTTGAAAAAGGATGAAGTACATCTGGTTAACAAACATGGAAAATTCAACAGACACTGAAGAAATGGAAATTAAAACAAGATACAGTTCAGCTATCACAGTTAAACAAAATTTGATGTTGTGGTTTTTAATTACAATATTCAATGCCAGCAAGCTACAGTGAAGTGGATAAGCTCATATTTCATTGATAGGGATTCAACATAATGCAAATGTTCATACCATCTAACCCCTGAGACTTCTCAACTGAAAAATTACCACATGAACTGGATCTGAAATTTTCCTTAAGTTCTACATGAATATATTTATCCTAGCTTTATTTTTAATAATGAAAAATCAAAAAACTTGAAGCTACAGAATGAGAAAGTAGTTGAATATGCATTCATTAAAGATGGTTAAGATATGGAAAGGATGTACACATGAATAACATTCCAGTACCTATTCCTGAAATATTTAAATGCTTTAAGACAAGCCTGGGTTATATATAATCTGAAAAAAAGTATTTCAATTGTGCTTCAGGATACTCGTAATACTATGGACACAGTTTCATGCTACCATTCAACTAAAATAAAAGTGAGATTCAAAATTGTGTATCTGTAGGAGATATCTATAAAATATGTGATCAAAAAATTGCCTATTTTTAAAAAGTGGAAGGAAATTTGCCAAAATATTACCAGAGGTTAACTTTAAGCAACAAGACTGTAGGAAATGGCTCGGCAGTGTCAGCATCTGTCACATCTCACTTAGGACCTAGTACAAACCAAATCTTGGGAAATACTGACTAAATGAATAATTATCAATGTTTTCTAGGATTCTTCCTATTTCCACATTTCCTGCAGTAAGCATGTATGGCCTCTGATAGTAAAACATGACATAGTACAATTTAGTAGGTGCGGAGTCTCCCCCTGCATCGCAATGGGGCTAAAGGGAAGAAGCTGAGAAAGCTCAGAGGGTGGCAGCATGGTGCCCAGGATCTACACCCTCCGCAACAGAGTGGCTGTTTGACATCTTTATTTGCCAACCACAAGCCTTGGCCAGGAATCAGGAACTAAATGCACTGAAAAGAGCACAAACTAAAAAGGATGTGCAACAATTGGTCTCAGGCAAAGAGGCATCCAGCCTCTTGCCATCACAAGAGCTGCGCATTTTTCAGCTAGAAAAGTAAAGTTCCTGGGGCCTCCAGACACTCTGGACGAGGAGCTGGACTCGAGAGTGGGAACTTGGTCTCCTTCATTAAGCCAACCACAGACCCTTGAGAAGCTCCGGCCCCTGCAGCTGCACAGCGCTCCAGCACAGGCAGGCTGTCAGCCTGGGCAGAGGAACAGCAGTGAGGGCAGTCTGGCAGCAGAGATAGAGACAGAGAGGAGCCAGTGTCCGAGGTAAGAACGTGATGATGGGGGAAGGTAACGTGAGTCACTGCCACTCTTGAATCTCAGGTCGTCCTCATCAAAGAAGATGCCAGTCCCTTCAAGGCAGCTGTGAGAGTTAACAGAATTATGACCATATAAGCATGTTTTAAACTCCTTATTTGCTATTTAAGTGTTAGTTATGTTACTGTGACTTCTATTATCACTTCCTGACTTCTTTTCAAATTAATCAATCAAGGAAAATATTTACCAAGTTTTTACCATGTTATAGGCACACAGTGTCTTTGGGAACAGTCTATCTGTAGGGTCATCTTTTCCATCTTCATCTACATGTATTACTGTACTTAATCTTTAAATATATAAAACGCTGGTATCTTTTTAACAAATGATGAACATTATTCCACCTGCCTGTTGTGTAATAGTCTCTACTCTGCAGGTGTTTTGTCTGCTACCTCATTTAAATCTGACCATCTGACATAACCTCTACAAAGCACACGCAGAAGAATCAATCATCCCCCTTCTATAAAGGAGTAAGCCAATGGATAGAGCACTAAGTGCTCTGCCTGTGATCGACAGTCAGTGGCACGGCTGAGCCAAGAACTCACCCACTCTCCTGCACATTCTCGTGCTCCTACTCCCTTTGGGGCCACACCACTGGCCTATCCTTGCTCATTTCGGCCAGGCTGTGACAGAATCAGCGAAGGAGTTGAGCCCACAGCCTTTAAAGTCAAAGTTCAGGAAATGAGAGGGATGGACAAATAGGGTGAAAATTACCTATGACCAGGAACCACCCAGGTCACTTCCAGTATGCAGTGCCATCAGTCCTGCGGGACAGGCACAGTTGCTCAGGAAGAGGCTCAGAAAGGTGAAGCCATAGCTGACCGTTGCTGCTGAGAGGTAAAGGAGCTAGGATCTGAATCCAGGCCTGTCTAACTCCAGGACAAGAACCCTTTCCCTTATCATGTGCAACCTCCTAAAAGCTAGTATCATCATCGACATTCCTGTTGTCATCGACATCACATTTGCTGGGCAGGGTAAGCAGCAGGATGGTAGGACACCGAGGGCAGCAGACACACCGTCCTTCCCAGGCTGGCAGGAGCCCTCTCACCTTCAGTTCCACTGAAACCAGCTTTGCTCACTTCAGAGCAGCCTGCTTCTCAGAGGCAGGCGGCAGTGAAGGATCTTGGCCCCAGTTACTGGTGGCGTCTGCCAAATGCTTTAATGTTCAGCAGGCTCATGTTCAGCAAACTGAAAGGAAGGTGAAGCAGCAGGCTGGCAGATGGCAGAGCCTTGGGCGGGGGCTCTGGGCCTGCAGCAGCGGTGGCCAGAGCAGGGGGTGGAGACAGGCTGCACGGCCCCCGCATCACACACTCAGGGAGAGAACCTACAGCTGAACCCCTGCACTCTTACACACCTAAGATAAAGGAAACATTGTGATACTAAAGTTTTAAAAACCTGACAGCAAAATAACTGTGGAAATGATTTTAAAAGAAAAATCTCACAAAACACTAAAAAATAGAAACTGTTCACAATCCCATCACCTAAAATGACCACCTTTCATGTTTTGATATGTAGAAGGTGCCATTTTATGCATATGACTTTCCTGTATAAAAATGGAATCATAAACCACCATACTTAAACAATAAATTCTAGGCCAGGTGTGGTGGTACATGCCTATAATCCCAGCACTCTGAGAGGCTGAGGCAGGAGGACTACATGTTTGAGGCCAGACTGAGCAAAACGAGAGACTTAGCCTGTCTCAAAATAAAAAACAGAAAGGGTTGGGATATGGCCCAGTGTAAAAGGTCCTGGATTCAATCTAAGTAAAACACAAAATAAATTAATTATTAAAAATTTCCATGTCTGGGCCGGAGGGTTAGCCCAGTGGTTCCAGTGCCTGCCTCGCAAGTGCAAGGTTCTGAGTTTGATCCCCGGTAACCACATACAATGCTGGCCGTGGAGACTCACGCCTGTAATCCCAGCACTCAGGAGGCAGAGACAGGAGGATTGCTGAGTTCGGGGCTTGCCTGGGCACCATAGTGAGCTCAGAGCCAGCCTGAACTACAAAGCGAGACCCTGT
>PVIC010015008.1:0-35799 GCA_004025085.1 Thryonomys swinderianus
AAGGAACGTAATGCAATGATCGCAGCCCAAGTGGAGATGCTTGTTGTGTGCCAGGTGCTGTTCTAGGGCCTCAGATACATCAGTAAGTCTGGTCTCAACAGACTACTCTGAGGCATGTATTATTATCAGCCCACTTCGCAGAGGAGGAAACTGATGCCCAGAGATGCTGAGTAACTTGCCTGTAGTCACATAAGAAGTGTACGGGAGGGCCGGAGGGTTAGCTCAGTGGTTCCGGCGCCTGCCTCGCAAGCGCAAGGTCCTGAGTTCAATCCCCGGTGACCACATATAATGCTGGGCGTGGAGACACACCCACCAACAATCAACACCGCATACCACAATGCCGGTTGTGGTGGCTCACGCCTGTCATCCCAGCACTCGGGAGGCAGAGACAGGAGGATTGCTGAGTTCGCGGCGGCTTGCCTGGGCACCATAGTGAGCTCAGGGCCAGCCTGAACTACAAAGCGAGACCCTGTCTCAAAAAAAAAAAAAGAAGTGTACGGGAGAGTCAGAATTCAAAATGAGACAGCCTCGCTCCAGCACTCACGCTCAGAACCACTTGGATGTACCAGGGCACACAAATGAGTGTCCTCTCAGCCTTAGTGCCCAAATATCTTCAACAGGAAAAGCAGCCAGCCCGGCAAAGAGTGAGGCGAGTGTTCAGAGACCCATATTTTTCACACCACAGGCTTCCTGATGCAAACAAACCAATTCCTTGGGTGCACAACTACGGAATCAGTTATTTGTCGCGGTGCTGGAGTTGTTCAGGGAACATTCTGGTCATACGTCAATTTTACCTTTGTGTGCTGACTTGAAAATGCGGCCTCACGCTGCATGAGAATCCTCTGTGAGTGCAGTTTGTTGGTACCTCAGCCTAGACAGAAAATCCCCCCCACAGCTGCAAGAGCTTACAGAGCTCAGAGCCGCAGTCACAATCTTCAAGAAATCATAAAAAATAGGAAATACCATGGGATTTCAAACGAGATGGCATTTGGGCTCATTTTCAAAAACACTGAACTTGTTTCTATAAACCACAAAGTATCACCTGCTGTTAGTTTTTTCGATTAAGTTAAATCATACACGCACTCCATCAATATTTACTTGGTATTTGTCATGTGCTGGGCCCCGTTCTTGGCACTGGAGGACACTGCAATGAGCAGAGTAGAGGAAACCCAAGTATCGTAGCTCACATTCTACTAAAAGATTGGCAACGAATAAATAGATGTGAAATAGCATTCGGTAGCAGTTAATTCTATTAAGTGAATGAAGTAGGATAAGGGGATCGCAAGGGACCAGTCATGGGATGTGGGGGGACTTAGGTCTCCACACACAGCTTGCATTTGGGTGGAGCCTGAGGAGTGAGTCACGAGGAGCTGAAGGGAGAGGACGTCTCAGAAGGAAACATCCGGCGACAAAATTGGACATTTCCCAGGGTAGCAAGGTCAGTGTGACTAAAGCAGAAAACTCAGAAGTTCACATGAGCAGTGAGAGGTGGCCATTTAATGCATAGCCTGAAAAAGGGGGAAATCAGCGGACAGAGCCTCCTACGAGGGAGAATACGGCACCTACAGATAAGACCTGGTAGGAATGTGCTGCAACACAATACGTGTCGTGTGAGACAATATCTGATGAAGAGCTAGCTAAGACAATTCCCGTTCGGCCTCCTACAGTGAAGAGGCTGCACAGGGTCCTGCAGGCCACTGGGGACCTTGGGCTTATTTCTGAGCATGATGGGATGTTAAATGGGAAGTAATATAATCTGGTCTGGCCTGGGTGCTGCATAGACACACGAACAGATCATTTCTTCGCTGCTTGTGGGCAGTAGCTACCTTTTCTGCAATATTTAGTCCATGTCTGCATCATTTGATTTTTTTGGTAGGTTGTCCTCACTGCACTATAAGTTCTTTAGAGACAGATGCCTTGTTCCTCTCTCTTGATTAGCCTGTGGAGCGCTCCTGTTCCCACACACACAAACCCTAGAATAGTACTGAGCACATGAAATGCTCAATAACTCTGAAAAATGACTAACGTTGCAGTGAGGCAAGTTTCAACTGAAAAAGAGGAACTTCCGAACCGAGGAGTCAAAAATTAAATGGTCTTCTTCCCAAAGAACAACGTTAACCTGTTATAGAAGATATTTTGGAGGGAATGTTGTGGTCAGGCCATTTACACATCAGATGAGTTATTGTGCCTTCTAGGGATCTTTGTAACTCTTAGCATTTATAATCCTAAGAACAATTTTAGCAGTCATGGAAAAAATAGGATTAGGTAAATACAGCAATTTGAAGAATCTACAAGTTATGGCCATGTTCACACATTCCTCCCTGCGGGGAAATGCCTTGGCACCCCTTGTCCATTGCAGGAGGTCTTCCACTTCTCACGACTCCCCAAAGCCCCTGTGTGCCTTTACTGTGGCTCGTACCTAGGTAGAACCATCAGAGATGAGGTATGCTGTGCATTCTGGGTACTTCATTTTAAGAGGAATGTAGACAATTTGGGACATGACCTTAGGATCTAACCAGAGAGTAAAGGAATCTGAAAACCTTGGATTCATTTTTATAAGAAACAATGGAAACTATTTTAAAGACTTCCTTTAGGAAAAAAAAAAAAAAGACATAGCCAGGCATGGTGCCCATATGCTTGTAATCCTGGCATTCAAGAGGCGAAAGCAGGAAGATTTTGAATTTGAGACTGCCCTAGGCTACTTGGTGAAACTGTCTAAAAAGAATAATTAAAAAAATAAAGCCAAGACAAAGACGGGAGGGAGGTGCAAGACAAAACTGTCACCTTCAAGTGTTAGGAAGGATTGTCATATGTATAGGGAATATCCAGAAAATTGGACTAGCAAGAAATGGACTACTGGGAAGAAATTTCAAGAAGGAGGACTCTTGTGTAAGAAAGGAAACACTTTCTCAACCTCTAACCCATGGTATTTTCTATTGTAGGAACACACTGGGTTTCCACCGAAGTGGAGGTTTAATGGTTTGAGCTATTCAATAAGAAAACACACACACAAAGTCTCCAGAGCAGATATCCAGAAAGCCACATGCAGGAGTCCTTCTGAAATGAGGTTAGATTTAATTAGATCAGGAGAAGTAACAAGCTTCACGTTGAGGGCTGACCAGGACCTAGAAGACTTTGAGGCTGTGTCTATGCTTAGCAAGCAGCTGTGAGGGTATCAGCGGGCGATGTGTGCCATGGACGGGGAAACGGAGTGACGGAACCACAGCATCTAAGGGTGTTTTCAGGTGCTCGGTTGTATGCTCCTTGTTTGCTCCATGCTTGTACATTACACTTTCGGTGGCCCGGATGGAGTTATTGGTAGGAAGCTCAGGGAGGGTCTCCCGAACAGGAGTACATTGTTATATTCAACAAAGTCAGCATGGAGCCTCCATCCATGCGACATGGGGCTTTCAGACCTGTTTTGAGACCTAGGGCAGTTGGTATTGATTCTGTTTGTCTCCTTAGAAGGAACAGTATTGATCTACTGCACCATGAAGCCTGCTCCTGGGTCGCCTAGTTCCAATAAGCAATTCCCTTGTCTTCAGCAGCCATTTCAAAGTCCCCTAGATGTTCTGCTCCTATTTGACTCAGGCTTCAACCAACAGGCTACGTACACTGGGCACCACACTGAGCAGCCCTCAGTTAAAGGCACGTCACTGTCCTTTGCCCTTAAAGCCACTGCGCTGCAATATCTTTGATGCCAGAAACACTAGATGCTAGGGCGCTCGGGTGAGACTGGCTTCTCACTTCAGTCTGGCGTAGACAGAACGTAAACAGATTCACTAGCAAGGTTGACGTATGCGATGCTGGCAAAGGGACATGAACTTGGAGCCGGAAGATGGTAGAGGACGGAAGTCAAGGTCTTTTGGGGGGTGGGACGGGCCGGCAGCGGCAGCTGGGAGCACTTTGATGAAAGATTCAGCGGAGGGAGGATCTGGATCCTGAACTCTAAGTAAAGACCTCTCCTAAAGTAATTAGTACAACGCTATACTTTGGAAGTCACCTCTAATAACCTGACAAGAGTTCCAAAGACTGGTCAACAAAGTGTGAAATCGAAACCAGTTAAGGACAAATTGTGAGCTCAATAAAGTTTGGCATTTCTTTCCTCCTGGATTTTTTTCTCTCCTGCGTAGACCCTTCTCCAGGCCCGGGGAAGCACTCCCCTCCTAGAACCCCATCCTGTCCCAGAACAGCGCATCTGAGCTCTCGTGGTTCCCTTTCTAACTTCAGAGTTAGTCTCTTTAGGGACTTACCTGGGCCTACCTCATCTGAATTCTGCAAGAGTTCAAGAAAGCTCCAGCTTCTGCCATCAAAGCCACCTTCCCCATCATGTGTATAGCAGCATCATTTACAATAGCCAAACGGTGGAAGCAACCCAAGTGTCCACTGATGAATGAATGGGCAAGCCAAATGTGGATGGCGTGTTACTGAGTCTTAAAAATAAAGATAATTCTACAAAAATAATTCGCCATGCTACAATATGGAGGAAACTTAAGGCTACATGAAATAAGCTGGTCACAGAAAAGACAGTACTCTGTGATTCCACTTAGATGAGATACCCAGAGCCAGCACCTTCAGAGACAGAAAGTGGATTGGTGATTACTGGGAAGGAGGGCAGTGGTGAGAAGCCGATGGCACGCGTGTCACAACACAGCAGGCTGCTTGTGTCGCCGAGACTTCTGACAGTTTTGCCATCACTGGGCCAGGGGGAGACGAACAGGGAGTTGTTTCGTGGTTACAGAGTTTCGGTTTTGCAAGGTGAGTTGTGGAGATTGGTCACACAACGATGTGACCAATACCACTATTTCACTGTACCTTTGAAAGCAGTTAAAATGGTAAATTTTCTCTTGTATTTTACCACCATTAGAAAAATATTTAAATTACAAGAACATAAATAAATCAAAATCCATGATTTTTTGGGTCTGGCACCTTGTGCCAGAGCTGTGCCCAGACTTCTAAAGGGAGCTGGCTTTCCACGTCCTTCTGAGAGTCAGATTCCATGATCTCTGCCAGGAGAGGCTGGTGCAGCCAACCAGCCAGTTGTGCAAATGGGTGATACCAGAACCAAGTGAAACCCCACCCAGTTAATACACTAGAATTGGAATCTTCTGGAAATCCTTTCTTGAAACAAAAGACCTTATTTAGTAGCAGGAGCTTGAGGAACTGTTGGCAGCCCATGCAGTTACAGCTACAGGAGTTGGACTGAAGCCCTGTGGGAGGAAACTTGTGTTTATCTTCATCACTGCTTCACCCTGACCCTTGGCACCAGGACACTCAATATTAGGAACCATTCAAAATGGCTTTGTTTTCTATAATTACAGCAAATGAATAAATTAGTAGGTAAGTGAAGCTGAGCCCTTTACATAATACAAAGCAGGCAGTTTTACTCACTGCTACAGTTTGGATGCGGAATGTCCTTCAAAAGCTTGGTCCTTTGGGCAGCACTATGAGGAGGCAAGGCCTGCTGGGAAGCCCTTAGGACACTAGGGATGTGCCCTGGCTCATGATATAAGCACCTTGTCTTATCGTCTCTCCCTCTGCCACCCTGTGCCATGGTGGAGTCACCCATTCTGGGGCTGGAACCCCTGGAACCATGAGGTACATAAATTGTTACAGTTTGGATCAAATATGTCCCCCAAAAGTCCATTTTGTTGAATGCATGGTTCCCAGTGATAGCACTTGAGGAGTTAAATGGATAACAAGGAATTCTAACTTCATCAGATGGATTCCCCCATTGATAAAGCCATAGCACAGCGGGCTTACTGCGAGGTGGGACTGAATCAGGTCAGGTAGGTCAGTGGGGAGCAAGACTCTGAAGGGTGCATTCCTTTTCCCTGATTGCTTCTTCCCTGATGCTTTCCCTGCCTCTCTGCTCCCTGGATGCCATGCGGTAAGCAGCCCTCCTCCACCAAGCCTCTCTGTTGTGGCTTGTGTCTACCTAACGTCCCCCAAAGACTTGTGTGCTCCTAAGTGGAGTCTTTTGAGGTATCTGGATTAAGGGTGTATAAATACGAATTAGAGATGTGATAAATTAGCCCACTGAGTAGTTTAGCATAGTTCTGGGTATGGATAATGGGAAGGCCCGCCCTGGGTGTGGGTGGCACAACCCCGAGGCAAATAACCTGGATAGGTTCAAAGAGAAGGTGAGACTCACTGCTGCTCTTTTTGCTCTTTGCTGCTGCCTCCTGCTTCCTTTGCCATGGACTGTTTTTCCTCTGTGACACTTCTCTCCCAAGCAAGTCCCTCTGCCTTAGAGCCAGCTGGCTATGGACTGAAACCTCTATAAAGTTTTCAGGGAGCCAAAATAAGCTTTCTTCTTTCAATTCATGAGTGTCAGAAGTTTTATCTCAGTAATATGAAAAGTAACGACGATCCCTTCCAACCTGATGTTCCTGTCTTGGGACCAATCTACCATGGACTAAACCCTGTGAAACTTCAAGACAAATCTTTCCTCCTTTAAGTTATATATGTCAGAAAGGACTACTATCTAGAGCATATAAAGAACTTAAAAAATTCAGTCCCCCAATTTAAAGAGCCAATTCGAAAATGGGCATTTGAAATGAACAAATCTTTTTCAGATGAAGTAACGGCAGCTAAGAAACATACGAAGAAATGTGTTTAACATCGCCTGTAGTTCAAGAGATGCAAATGAAAACAACACTGACATTCTGGCTCACTCTGCAAAGAATAGCTGCTATCATGAAATTGACCAACAACAAATGCTGGCGGGGCTGTGGGAAGAAAGGAACCCTTCTCCACTGTTGTTGGGAATGTAGACTGGTTCAACCACTATGGAGATCACTGTGGAGATTCCTTATAAAACTAGGACTTGAGGTCCCATTTGACCCAGGTATTCCCTTCCTAGGTATATACATGAAAGAAGTAAAAGAATCATACAGTAGTATAAGTACACTCATGTTTATAGCAGCTCAGTTTGTAATAACTAAACTTTGGAAATAGCCCAAATGCTCATCAATGCAGATTGGATAAAGATGTATTTTGTCTATAAAATGGAGTATTACTAAGCCATAAAGAATGATGGATTTGAGTTATTTATAATCAAGTGTATGTACCTCAAGGACACACTCATAAGTGAAATAAATATGACACAGATGTGTAAATACCATATCTTTTCTCTAGTATGAGAAAACCAAAGGTATAAATGAATGCCAAAATGCATAATAGATGTACCAAAATAAATATGACACAGATGTGTAAATACCATATCTTTTCTCTAGTATGAGAAAATCAAAGGTATAAATGAATGCCAAAATGCATAATAAATGTACCAAAGGAGAAGGGAAAGGGTGGGTAGGGGAAAGGAAAGAAAAAACCTGATAGTAAAAAAGGAAGGAAACAAAGCTAATGTATACAGGGGGTGGGGCTGTGAACAGGGCAGGAGAAAGGGGGGAAATGAGCATCAAGATGTGTCATGTACAGGTACAAATTCTCAATGTTGAATGTGATCATAATATATGTATAAAATGTACCAATAAAATCAATTTTACAAAAAGTTATATATGTCAGGTACCCTGTCCCATCAAAGAAAGGTGACTGATCTAGACCTTTTCTCTCTATAAGTTAATTGCCTCAAGTGTTTCATTATGGTATAATAAAGATGATTAATCATGCATCTTATGGGAAATGGCATATGATTTTCTACTAAGCAAGTTGGATTTTTCTGCCAGCACCCTTTTTTTGGAGCACTTCTCCCTAATTCCTTGATACTGAAAGGGCTGTCTACCACTGGACACCCTTCCAACCACAGTACTACATCTTTCGTACCCACTGACAAACTCAGATATGGGCATAACATCCACATTAATAAGAACATTCCATTCCTGTGAGTTTTTACATGAACACAGAAGTAGAGGCCCTTCTCTTTCTGTTTGAATGCCAGAAGCTTCCCACCAGCTGACAAGTATTGCTTCCTGGAAACCAAAAGACAGCATCCTGGCTTCAGTATTCTAATCTTAGGGTTGTGGCTATGCTTAAAGCCAGATCTGCCTCAGTACTTCCCAGTTACAGGAGTCATTAAATCCTTTTTCGTCTACCATAAAGCTTGTTTGCAGTGGGTGTGTTGGCCTTGCCAAAACAAAAACAGAAATGAAACACCCTGACAAATCCAAGTGTGTTCATTTCAGTTTCAGTGTTTTCTGCACTTGCCTCACCTTACGACATTGGCTATTTTTGAGTCCACAAAATGTATTCTACATACTTGATATGCAGTGCGCCAAGACCAGTTTTAAAATATGGAGAAAAAGAATTAGAAAGGCCAGTGTTTGTTCTTAACCTATATTCTAATGGAAGTGAAGCTTGGGAAAAGAATCATTCCATTTAGCAAGTACTTTTAAATTATCTGCTATGTGCCTGGTGTTTTCACAGGTAATTGTAGCTAACCATCACCAGTTCTGTAAAGAAAGTATTTCATGTCTAATTTGTAGATAAAAATCATTGTCCAAGAGAGGTTAAACAACTTGCCTAAAACCATCTGAAGTAGAACCGGCTTCAAATTCAGGTCTCTGACTCTCGGGTCTGTGTCCTTCCTACTGAACAGTTCTGCCTTTTGAGTAGGTGATAAGACAAGTTTACAAACATGATACAGAAAAGAAAAATTTGTTCACTGATTCATTCAGAAAACACTTCCTCAGTGTTGGCTATTCTGTAATACTTGTGGAAATACTTCTTGAACTAGTATACACTGCATAAATGTAAAATATTACCATCATGTGCCCAGGACCATTCTGGCTCTGTAGAAACAGCCAGATAGAGATGAATAAAACAAATTTTTTTCTCAGGGGCATACAGTAGAGTGGTCGTAGAAATATTACACGGCAAAGTATGATTAACGGCGTAAGAGATATTCAGAGTGCTATGTGATTTCTGAGCAGGAAATGTTTGTATCGGATGGAGGGAGCTGAAAAGGCTTTGTGGAAGAAAAATACTCTAGGTAAGTACAAATGAACATCCAGAATGTCTAGCCAAGCTCTGGTCAGATTTCAGCAGGAATGAAAAATAAAGTGAGGAAGAGTAGATGAAAGAAAAAGAAGGGCAAGGCAGGCAGGAAGGAAAAAGGTAGGAAAGGAGGGAGGGGAAGTGAGAAAAAGGAAGAAAAGAAGGAAAATGGGAAAGAGCAAGAGAGAAGGAAGCGGGAACACAAAGACAGGAAGATGGTTGCGGTTCCTCCGGGAGCTGTGGCCCAGGTGTTCGGACATGGCCTAGAAGCGCTGTCCCTTTCCTCCTTAGGAACATGCTGTTGGGGAAAAAGGTTTTCTGCATCATTCTGACACTCGTCCGTTCTAGTTGCCACTTCGAAGTGAATAAAATTATGTAATCCGGTGACCACCCCCCCAACACACACACACACACATACTCCTCAGAACAGGAGGACTCTTATAATCCTAGAGGTCTTTAACTTGAATGGAAACCAGAATCATCTATAGAACTTGCTCAACTGCGGACTTGTAGGCTCCAGAGATTCATTGTCAATGACCCTGTTCTGGGCACAGAGAATTTTAAAGCCACTCAGGTGACTCTGAACCTGGTATTCTGAGGACCACACTTTGAGATATATTGCAACCCAGCCCCAGTGTTTCTCAGGTAAAGAACCCGTAGATTCCTGGAGAGGTTAAAAGACTCGTTCAAGGTCACACAGCTAGTTAATAAAAGATCTCATCCCACAGCTCAGGTCCACAGGCTCTAAGCTCATTGGTTTTATTTCACCAGCCCCAACTCATTCCTGCACAAACGCTGGTCTCCCCAAACGTAAGAAAGGAGATTTGCCTTTGTTTTCCAGGAAGGTCCATACGGACCATGCTCTGATATAGCTCTGAGTTACCTCAGGATATATGATTTCAAAGCTGACGTCTCTCAGATTCTAGTATTTACTCTCACATGGCTAGTTCTAATTAAACATCTGTTGGCTTAATAAATATCTATCTGGTATTTTGAGAAAGGAAAGACACAGAGAGAGGATGGGAGAGAGAGAGAGAGACAAAAGACAGAGAGGGAGAGATGCCAGTGAATCTGCAGATAAAAGAGTAAAATTCACTTACCTTCTTAAAGCATCTCTCTTCAGGCTGCCCTTGATTCATGCTAATATTCATGGAGCACCTACAATGTGCAAAGCTTAGTTTTGTGCTTAGGGTCTCCGACATAAAAGAGCCTTTTCAATTTTGAAGATGGCACTAAATGACAAATTGTAGGTTTGAAGAAGAAAACAATAATGAAAGCTATAATACACTCTATAGAGTTGGTCCGAAAGAATGAATGGAATTTAGCAGGTGAAATGTGAAGGAAAGGTGATACTGGTAGGCTCTGCCCGTTGTGGTGTGGCAGGCAGGAAGTAAGAAATAGTTCCGTGTGGCTGTAGCCTGAGCACCAGTGAGAGAATGGTGCGATTATCAGACCAGAAAGAGAATGACAGGCCTCCTATTGGAGGCCTTGAACGGGGTGGGAAGTTTGGAGGTATACTGAGAAATCACTGAAAATGTCCCATTGGCTTGGCTTGTGGGAAGACATTCCTGCTAAAGCTACTGTGGAAGGGGGTCAAAGCTAGGACAGCGGGACCCAAGAGGAGCCCACCAAAATGGTCAGACTGAGAAAGGGGAAATGAAAGTCAGTGCAGCCAGGGACAAAGGTCATGTAAGTGGTTAAGATCATGGGAACTGATTGTCTGTGGGTTAAAGAGAATGCTATGGAAAATCTGAAGTTTCAAATTTGATTAACTGAATAACCAAATATACAGAAATAAGGAGGTAAGGTTGATTTGACTTGGGTGGAGACTGCGACATCTTTGGCATTAAATATGCTAAGGTTCGAGCTTCACGAACCATCCTACTATAGCTTCTCAGAAAAACTCTAACAGAACCACAGTAAAAGGTGAAAGACAGGTATTAGTTAAGGGTGTAGAGGGACCATCCGCATAGATGTGATATGGAAGCTACTGGAATGGGTGAGAACAATGAGATAAAATAGAGATGACAATGAAGGAGGCTATAAATAGTTTATGTATGAATTGCAGACAACATAAATCCCTACACATTATGGTTTAAATGCAAGAAATGTATTGTCTCGTGTAACAGAAAAATTCAGTGAGGTAGGCTTCAGGCATGTTTCAATTAAAGTTCTGAATCCACTGCATATCAGTTATCTAAAGTGTACTCTGTTATTTTATGTATTTTGCTTCATTTTTCTATTGGATTCCCTGTAAAATGATATAAATAGCAATTACATGCTTTGTCACTTACACCCAAGAGGAGAGAAAGAGCTAGTTTTTCTCAACTATCAAACAAAAGTTGAGAATTCTGCTATAACTCGATCACCAGAGGTGATAGTAAATGTTGGGTGTTGATTGCCTTGGTCTGGATTTCCCTGAGCCATTACTGTGTTAGAAGAAACACGTTCATACTAATGGGCTTAGATCAGTCACAGCTATTTCTAAAGGTGGGAGTGGGATCAGTCCACGCAGTTCTCCCGGTTTCCACATGATGAGAGGCAGAGACAAATTAAAATTCACTAAAAAGTCCTAGAGCAGAATATTATTGTGGTATAATATTGGTAGAAAAATGACAGAGCTCTAAGGAAACTGCACTGCCGTGGAAACCCAGACAGGAAAATGTTTCCGTGGACACATGATGGCCAGCAAGGTGGTTGGGATGATCATTGATAAAGGGTCATTTGTTGGGATGAATAAGAACAGAACTGGGCCAAGCATGCAGCTCCTGGAGCCATGCCTGCCTCACAAGCACAGATCACAAGTTCGATCCCTGGTATGGAGGGGTAGAGAACAGTATCGGTGGCCTTGAGTTGGCGCCCTGTTTAAGTGTTGAACCTGAATGAGAGCAAAAGGCTGAGAAGGGACTGGAAAATGAGAAGGGGATAGGTGGTCTACTCCTCCAGGAGATGGGTAGTGACAGAAGAAAAGAGTAGCTCAGGATAAAAGGAGGACATTTCTTGTTGCTTTTATTTATTTTATTTTGGGGGATTTTGTTGTTGTTGTTTTAATTGGTTTTTTTTTCATTTGTTTTCTGAGTTAGGGTCTCACTATGTAGTTCACGCTGGCCTTGAACTCCCTGTGTAGCCAGGCTGGCCTCGGTCATGCTGATTCTCCTGCCTCAGGCTCCCAACTGCTAGTACTACGAGTGTGTGCCATCACGCCCAGCATCGTACTGCTTTCTGGGGAAGGGAGATTTGAGGGAATGTCCAGGCTGAGGGTAAAAAGCAGACAGGAGTCAGGCTGAGTGGAGCATGCCTATAATTTCAGCACTTGGGAGGCGGAGGCAGAAGAATTGCCATACTTTTGAGGGCAGCCTGAACTACATAGTGAGACACTGTCTGAAAGACAAACAATCAAATAAACAGAACAAGATCAGCCTGACCTGAATAGTGAAATCCTGTCTCAAAAATAAAAACAAACATTAGCAAAAAGCAGAAGAACAGGGAAGCTGTGGAAAGAGTAGAATAAAGGGTGTAGCACTGGGACAGGAGGAAATGAAGGTAAGCTTGCAGGCAGAGCCTCTGTTTGGAAAGGAGACAAGACGTGTCTCCCTCAGAGACCAGCCTAGGAAGACAGCCAGTGTGAAAACAGAAATATTAATGTGGAAGAAAGTTGAGGAAACTCATGGATGTGCCTGTAATTTCCCAGTAAAATCATTTCTGGAGAACCAAGGTGTCTTGGACGCCCTAGGCAGGCCTAGAAATCTTGGAATAATCCTTGGGGGAATTCATTAGGAAGCTACAAAACATGAATAAAAAGATCAGGAAATTGCAAATTAGCCTAGTCTTTCTGGAGAGCAGTCTGGCACCTTACAACAGAAGTTGCAAAAGTGTTTCTGGCCTTTGACCCAATAATCCCTCTTCTGGGAGTAGATATCATGAAAATAACTGAAAAGGAAATAAACATTATTTGAAAAAAAAAAAAAAAAGATGTTTATTGCTGCCCTGATCATAATAGAAAAATCCTGGAAAATACTCAAATGCTGCACTATTGAGCAACCGTTCAGCAAACTACAGAATATTAATGTGACAGAATATTATATAACCATTACAAATGATAAATATGAGTACTCTGTCAATACATGAGAAAGTGTACACAGAAAAATGTTGGGTGAGCACAGCAGAGTATGAAATAAGATGGAGAAGTTGATTTCTACCCTGGAAAATTATGCTCATACAATGGTGTGGTTCAGGAAAGGTCACTGAATTATGTAAATAGTAGTTATGAGGAGGTGCAGAAATCTTTTTCTTCCTTTAGAAAGTTGTTTAAATACACATTTTTAAAAAAACAGTTGGCAAGGAGCTGAGGCTAGTCGGCATGCCCTGGAGAGCTGCAGGACTCTCAAGCAATCTTCTTTTCCAGGAACAGAAAGGAGGAAAGGGGGTAAGTGGCCACGACTCAGGTGGGATAGGCCACAAGGGCAAGGGTCACACGGCAGGCTCGCCAGGCAGAGGGCAGAGACAGAAGACGATGTGGTCTAGTGTGAAAGGAAGGAGGTGAACAGGAGCTTTGGGGTCCTGGGAGGGCTGCTACAGAGCTAGAATCTGGGGATGATGAGAACAAAGGAAGAAGTAGCGAGGGGGAGGGGAAAGGTCTCTAGAGCCCTAGAGGTTGAAGTGGAAAAATACGAGATAAATGTATCTGGAATGAACAGGAAAGTACAATATAGACAACAGCCATTCAATAACTTCTTCACTCAGTGCACACTTACTGCTTCTATGTACAGTGTGCTGTTCTTGACATTAGCAGACAAACAGTGAGCAAAACCCTGGCAACTGTCCCTCCATAGACTGTCCCACCAGGAGGCCCTGAATCATAGTTTGTCTCTGTTCCTAGCAAACGGTTGGCAGAAGTTACCTTCCACTAATAAATGTAGAAACGAGTGAAATTCTGTCGATCTGTCAAGGCAGCGGCCAATCAGCATAACAGGACCTTGGAAGCATACGGAGGGGCCATCAGGGCCCGCTGTCCTGTTCTGGAGGTTAGTGTCCTAGAGCACTTGGAGGGCTACTGCTGGAGAAGGTGAGGACAGTAGAGATAACGAACGGAACATCCTTTCTAGAATCTGGGGGAAAATCATAGGATCAGTGAGGGGATAGGATGTAATATTATCACTGGAAGTGCTGTATTTGAGAAGTATTTGCGGAGCATTCATTTGTCTAGGTGTACTGCTCTTAGTTAAGGGTTGGTAGGGCCTACAGAATTGAAAGAAAGAGAAAGAAAGAAAGAAAGAAAGAAAGAAAGAAAGAAAGAAAGAAAGAAAGAAAGAAAGAAAGAAAGAAAGAAAGAAAGAAAGAAAGAAAGAAAGAAAGAAAGAGAGAGAGAGAGAGAGAGAGAGAGAGAGAAAGAGAGAAAGAGAGAAAGAAAAGAAAGAAAGAAAAAAAGAAAGAAAGAAAGAAAGAAAGAAAGAAAGGGAGCAAAAGAAAAAGAGAAAGAAAGAAAGAGAAAGGGAGCGAAAGAATGAGAAAGAGATAGAGAAAGAAAGAAAGAGAAAGGAAGAAAGAAAGAAAAAGAAAGAAAGAAAAAGAGAGAAAGAGATAGAAAAAGAAAGAAAGAGAGAAAGAAAGGAAAGAAGGAGGAAAGGAAGGAAGGAAAGAAGGCAAAAAGAAAGAGTGCTCGCTTCAGCAGCACATATACTAAAAAAAGAAAGAAGAGAGAGAACGGAAGGACAGAAGAGAGAAAAGAAAGGAATAGAAAAGAAAGAGAAAAGGGAGAAAAGAAAGAAAGAACAAACTACCCCCTATTCTCAGAAAATGCACAAGGTGGTAAAATTTGAGTTGGTCTTGAAAATCTGGGCTTCAGAAAAGAGGTGCTACCATGGAAAAGCTATGTCAACTGCCCAGGGCTCTGTTCCTATCCGGAGTTATCCGGACGCAGTGGGCAAACACAAGAATATAGTCCTGTGTGGGTTTGTGCAGGGCTTGGCCAGAGGCTAAAAGAACCCTGAGGGCTGTGTCGCTGGAGAGAGAACGCACGTCAGACAAGACCAAGGAGCTCGGGGTGGCCTGGCCGTAGACCGCCAGAAGCCTATCAGGGGTTGGAGAGGGCAGGGCAGAAAGGGCTGCTGAAACCGAGGGGGCTGAGAACGGCTGGGACTTTCCTCCCAGGCCTCACCTCTTTCAGAAGAAAATGACAACAGACTTCAGAGCACTGGTGTGATGTCCGGGCGCAGCAGAAACCCGAGTGCACAGAGAGGGGAAGGATGGGCTGAGGACACCCGGCTTGGGAACTGAACTCCACCACCGGTCCTTCTGCCAGTCCACTTGAGGGCAGCGTGGGGGTGGAGGCGGAAGCTCAGTCTGTCGACAAAGCTTTAGTAAGGTTTCTAATCTCTGCGATACTACATACTAGCCATGTGTTCCTGGGCAAGTCACTTACTTCTCTAAGCTTCAGAGTCCACATCTATAAAATGAACCTAAGAAGCCAGAAGGGTTGATATGAGGATTACGCTAAAAAGTGGTATGAAGACCCCCTCCCCCATGCCAGCTCTGTGTACATTTTTTAAATTAAGAACTATGCTTAGTGGTGGGCCTTTCCCCTCTCTCCAGCCAGAACTCTCTGTAATGAAGGGAGACAGATACAAACGGGATGACAAGCAGCAGGAATGTGGTCATGCTAAGGCTGCAGCCCGCCTGCTGCAGGAACCTGGAAGAGGAGTAATTAGTTCTGCCTGCAGAGGTCAGGGGGGGCTTCCCCGAGGAGGGGATGTTTGAGCTGGTCCATTAAGTGGGTCACCCGGCAGAGAAGAGAGAGGAAGACATCACAGGAAGGGGGGGCTGGAGTGAGAGGAGGAGGCACACGGGGCAGCGGGGGTCTGCGAAGGAACACAGCACTGCCAGCCGGCAGCCTCGAAGGGAGGTGGGCGCAGGCGGGGGGTGTCGGGGGCCAGTCCGGGAGGAGCCTGGCGCCCTCTGCAACTGCGTGTGAACGCACTCCCGCTGCCGTGGGAGATCTCCAAGCCTTCGTCAGCAGAGGCTGGCCCGCTCATGGCTCTGCCGGGACCCAGGACAGAGGGAGGGAGGCCAGAGCAGGTGCCAGGACGCCACCAGGGGCTGCGGCTGAGGCCAGGCCCTGCCCCCCGCGGCCACACTGCAGTGTGTGCTGTACCCCAGGGATTCCGTTTAGGGACCCACGGCCCTCTGCCGCAGTGTGTCGTCACTGCTACCCACAGCCTGCAGCCGGCACTACTGCCACTCAGTATTCTCAGTGGCAGGCAGAGGTCCCCTCATTTGTTATTGTTTGTTTTTCAGTCATTTAAAAATTTTATTCCTATTGGTACGTGTTTGCAGTACATAGTAATTACATTCCTCATGGGGAGCCGGAACATGTACGCACAGCACATCTTAATTCTTCTTCATCTCTTTCCCCTCTTCTCCCTCCTGCTTTCCTCCCCCCTCCCATGCCTCGGTCTCCTTCTCTTTTGGAAAAGATCGAAGGCGCAGGGCCCTTCACGCATGGAGTGCCAGGATGCTGAGGGTCCAAAGAGCCTCGCCTACCATTTTGGGGTGCTCTGTGAGCCCCACGCTGGTTTGGGGGCCCACAGGAGGCAGACACAGTCTTTCATGGGAAGAGTGGAAAGACAAGTCTCCACCTGTTAAATTGATTTTCCTTTTCAAAAAGAGGGAGCTTTGCTGATGAAGAGTGATAAGCGTCTTTCACTGGGGAGGAAAGGATTTTAATAACGTCTGCTGCTGACTCCTGACTCCTGCCCTGCTCTGCCAAGATACGGAGGCTCATTCTTCTTCCCTCTAATAACCTGGCAGGACTGTACTGTGCGGGTGGACTCGGCCCTGCCGCCCCCGTGGTTCTGCTGGGACCCCCACCCCCAGGCCGGAACCCTCTCCTGCTTCCTCGGTCTAACCTCGCTTCCCTGTGCCCGGCTCCTCGACGCAGCCCCCAACTGTCCTTTGCTTTTCTTCTCTCTCTTCTCTCCGAGGCTGGGAGGCACCTTGTTAATAGGAAACTTGGTCCAACAAGAGGGTCGGGCTGGCCAGCACAGGGGCGAGCTCCCTGTCGCTTGCACTGATGACACAGGCTGGGATCTTGCCGAGGAGATTCCTGTTAGCAGGTAAAATGTGGTTTCCAGGGTGCCAGAGATTTAGCTCAGTGGCTCCAGCGCCTGCCTCGCAAGCGCAAGGTCCCTGGTTCGATCCCCGGTAACCACATACAACAATACGGGGCGTGGTGACTCACGCCCACCAGCAGTCAGTACCACACCCCACAATGCTGGGCGTGGGGGCTCATGCCTGTCATCCCAGCACTCGGGAGGCAGAGGCAGGAGGATTGCTGAGTTCGAGGCTTGCCTGGGCTACATAGTGAGCTCAGGGCCAGCCTGAACTACAAAGAGAGACCTTGACTCAAAGACAACTAAAATAAATAAATAAAAATAAAGTTGGTTTGGAGATAACAGTAGCCAACATTTACTGAGCATAGGTGGATCAGAACCCCGGAGAAGAATTCTGAGTGACTTTCCTGTCAGTCTTGACGATGGTGAGGTTGGCTTTACTGCCCCCTCCGTTGCCTTTCCACGACAGGGACTCCGGGCAGGTAAAGGGGGCTGGAGCCGAGCTCCCGGCCGCCTGCGGGTGTGCTGCACTCCTGGCCCTCCTCCTGCATAACTCTGCCCTCTCCGCCTCCTCACAGATTACCCAGGCTGCCTCCACTGTCTCAGTCTCAGGTCTCCATGCTTGAGATTCCATGTGGTACTTGTCCTCTTTTACCCTTGCGCCAAACCCTGAAAACCCCCTGAAATGTCAGTCTCTCCAGGTTCATCCTCGGTGGCTTTCTGGCGTTCACACAGGCCCCAGCTACCACCCCTGCCTCACTTCCAGAAAGCTTCCTTATCACCCCAAGCCTTCCTCCACTGGCCCCGAATATGCACTGTCAGCTACATTTTCCCACACCGGCTGCTTCTGTCCTGCACCCCACTGCTCACCCACCAACATTAGCTCCTGCTGGCTCCTGTACTTCCTCTTACCACCCCCAGCCTGCTGCTTCTGCAGTATGAATCCCCCTTCCCCAGAGGTCCACACACTACACTGCTCTTCCAGCCCCTCGGTTTTGGTGACAGGGTGTCCACCACCAGACAAGCCTCTCTCTCGTTCTAACCACAGCCCTCTGCTTCTTTAACAGCTCGGTTCTACACTCCGTCGCCACAGAGCCTTCTGTGGCCAAGTCCACATTCTCTTACCTCTGGTTCCCAACACACTCTCTCGCTTATTTATTGGTTGACTAAAAATCGTACTAAGGTGCAGGCCGGTGTGTCTTTCCCTCCAGTCAGACGGTACAGTGTGTAAGAACAGTAAGCGGACCTTGGCGCCCTTCAGCGCCGACACATTCACAGCACAGCAAGTGGTTTTTGTAGCTTCACACTGAATTGAAACCATTCCTGAATGACCACCCATTTAATTACAATGAATGACTCCTGAGTCCAGAGTCAGTGGAGTGTGGACTCTGTGGCTGGAGTTGATCATGTGATAGAAAGGGAACAATGAACCCAGAGACGGCCCCCTTAAAAAGTTGACACTTGCTTTATAATTGCTCATTTTCTACTGACCACTTGTACGATCCCGGCTTCTGAAAGTCATTTCATTTCTCTGTCCTGAGGAGTCAAGCCACGTGTGCTGAGACTCTGTCTAGCGTTTCACACTCTATGACCGGTCCCAAGCCCTCCTTTCTCCTGGCCAGTGACCAAGGGCACCCCCGTATCTCTGGGCCTCACTTCGTTCACATGTGAAATGGAAACTCCAATAACAATAGCTGATTTATAGAGTTGTTGCAAGGATTAAATGCAACAATTCAGAAAGCTCTTAGCCTAGAGAATGGCCCATAGAAAGTGATCGATAAACGATGGCTATTATTAAGTCACTTGGCCAAGGTGAGGAGGGTGGAGAGTACCCAGGGGAAGGCAGACCCTGAGTCTGCTCCAAGTTGGAAGCCTGAGAATGGACGAAGCCCCCTGATCTCAGAAGAGGCCAAGCTGGAGCCCTGCTGCTAGAGCTTTACCCGGCAGCCCTGGTATGGCTGGAGCACCAACGGTACCATTAACGATGGCACTGCCAGCAGGTGGGGTGACCCTGTCGTACTATCCCATCGATTTTCCCATTACCTTCTAATGCTGTGTACTAAAGGGTTTGCAGATCCACTCGTTACCTTCTCTCTTTGTTATCACCAGGGCCTGCCCAGCTACTCGGGAGAATTAAATTGCTTAGATGCAGGAAACCTCTCTTCAGCCAGAGAAACCTTCTCGGGCAGAACGTGGTGCCCAGGAGCTCTGGAGTCCCTCCTGGCTTGCCCGTCAGGTCGTGCCCACACAGACAAGAGCTCTGCAGGGAGCACAGGTTAAGCCTTTCGGTGAGTTCACAGCACGCTGCCACTGCCGGCTACAGAAGGAGAGGCCGACACAACCAGGCCCCCACCTCTGCCGGGTGGCTCTTCTGGTCTTGCCGGGTCTCGGCCTGCTTCCAGCTGGGGACTATCTTGGCTTGATCCTTTCTTTCTAAACTTCAGATCTTGCTTTTTCTTTGTCACATCTATCCATCCAAATAGAAAAATCCACCCTCTGGCCCTATATCCTCGTTAGTTTCTTCATTCATTAACGCCATTTAATATTCTAGATCTTAACACATGTACAAATTCACCAAAAAGCCTTATGTGAAACTCAAGTTGGCCTTGCTCTTCTTATTTCTAAAATAGGCATGAGTGTTTCCACAGGTCTAGAGGAAAATGGAGTCCATATGGTTCTCTGAGAAATAAAAGCCAGGGGAACAAACACTGCTGTTATTTTTGAGGTATGACCAAAGATAATGAGGTTGATATTTCACACTATAACTCATCTGTGCAAAGTAATTGTCTCCTGTTCACACTGGAAAACAACAAAGCACAAATGCAAAGCTGTCTCCACAACCTTCTCAGCTGGCATCCTCAGCAGGAAGTCTCCGTCCTCTAAGGGTGGATTTGAATTTTGGAAATGGTCAGTCAGACTTAAGTCTGATAAATAAAGTAAATGATCAAACAAAATAATCTCCTTCCTCCTAGTGATAGAAAGTAAGGAGATGGCTTTATCGATAAGCTGGTATTAAAGATGATCAAACTGAGGCATTCTAAAAAATAGTTTGGAATAAGTGTTGCCCCAAGGTGACTGCTTTGAAAGAAATGCATTTACATGATACAGCCTTTGTCTACTTATATATTAAGCAGGAGTTTGTTGGTGACAAGTAAAAGAAACTAACTCAAACTGGCTTAAGGGGAAAAATTATTTATTGGCTCAGTGATTAAACATCTATAGTTAAATCTTATTTTAGACATGGTGGGACCCAGGGGTTAAAATAATCCGATCAGGCCCTCGCTTATCTTGATCATGCAGGGATTTTCCTGTGTTTTCTTTTCACTATCAAGGAGACATTCTGAGCATGGTGGTCCCAGCAGCTTATCTTAAAATCCAATAGAAAGAGAGCTTCACTTTCCTGCCAGGTTGGAATCTCATTGGTCCAACCAATCGCTGCGGCCAAGTGGAATTTCTTGAACCTTATTTACATGCTTGGAACCACATTGACTCCAACAGAACTAAAAGTAGGCAAGATATAGTGGTCACCCCACGGTGAAAGGATACAGTTCTGGTAGTAGAGGAGGGGCAAATATGTAGCTACCAGGCAAAAAGTAACATTCACTAAAAAATATAATGGATTTTACACTTGCCACGTTAAAGTGATGAGTCATAGAAGATTTTCTTTTAAAAATTGTACTCTATTTTTATATTATAGTTCACAAAATTAATAGAAATGTAGCTTCTCTCAAAGCAAAAATTTTTCAAGAAAAAAATACTGTTTCATTCACTTCTTTCTCACTGTGTCTTCTTTTGTCCTTGCCCTGAATTGTAGGACATTTGCCTGGAGAGGTTTTCGGGAAGTTCTAACCAATTTAGCATGGATATGTTCCCATTTGTTTTCCCTTTTACACAATATCTAACTGGCATGTTGGACAACACTGTATGGTTATGGAACAGAATAATGGTTTCCAAACCAATTTTGGAAGCAGAACTTTTTTCAAATGCCATTCATGCCTCAGCTTAACACAGAGATGAAAGCCCAGCTGCTCTGGCTGACCCGAGGTAGGAGCTCCATCTACTAAGCTTTGTCCTTTCCTCATTCCTCTCTTCTTCCGCCTCAGCCTCTGATTCACGGCCGCAGAACCCTGTGGCTCCAGGAAATCCAAATTGAAAACCACTATAATACAGCATAAACTGGCTTTTTGAACCAGCGATGTTAACTGCCTGGGGCTTCAGCCCCCTCGTGGGGAGGGGCACAGAACGCACACTTATTGAGCACTTGCTGTCAGGTGCTATCCCTTCATTATCTCATTTAACCTATGTGACAACCCCACGAGGAAGCAATTATTTATTACCCTTTTTGCTCGATGAAAATATTGAGACTTGGAATGTCACACAGTCGGCAAGCCACAGAGCTGGTGTTGGAGTGAGGTCTTTCCCGTGCAGGCAGCCTCCTCCTCCCTGAATATTCATGGACTGCCACAGAAGACATTGCACTCGGTGCTGCGGAGTGGACTGTGGATTTTATTTTAGCTCTATATCCCTTGTGAAGGAGGGAGTCCAGACACCGAAGAGCATATACTGCATGATTCTATGTAAATTTCAACATCCATCAACTAATTAATCTATAAGGACGGAAGTAGTGGTAACCTTTGGTGCATCGGGGCTGCGGTAGGTGGAGGCACTGACCCAGAAGGAGCCAGAAGGAGCCAGAAGGAGCCAGAAGGAGCCAGAAGGAGCGCCGTGATGTTCTCTGTTGGTCTGGGTGTTGGCCATGTGCGTGCACACATGTATGAAAGTCAAAGAACTTTTAGGGTTTATGTGATGATGCATCATCCTATTACCTCTGCTTTAATTTGAAGCCCTACTATCTTTTAAATCTATCATTGTAAATATGAAGAAACTTCAGTTCAAGTAGGTAGCTCATTCTGTCAGGACTGGAACTTTCCAGAGTTTATATGACACAGTCCTTCCCATACCTGGGCCCCTCTAGGGCATATTTACTGCCCGATGGGTGGGGCCAGTAGCACGCAGGAATTGTCGGCCAGAGAGAGTGTGTTACTCCAGCAGTGGTTGGCTGCCACGCCTTCATCCCCACGTGCCTGCCCCTCCTGTGCCACCCCCCTGCCCTCTGCTCTACTCTTTGGGTTTGGTCTCAGGACTGCTTAACTCTCTCCAGTGCTTCTGTGTTGGTCTGAAGGTACCTTCCTAGGGATGAGGACAGAGAGAAGGTGAGCTGTGCGTCCTCACCAGGGAAGGGACGGTGAAAGAGATGGAGTCAGTGAGAGAAGAGAAGCCAGGCCTTCCCATCCCCAGTCAGACTGCTCTGTCCCCTGCAGAAGATCTGCCCTCTGTGGAAAGGACTTCCTGGGCAGTCACAGGGCTGCCCAGAGAATCCTCCGGGGACCACTCCGTCTATTTCAACTTTGAATGGGTCCTTCGCCTTTTCACTTACACTATAAATGAATCTTCTATTTTTAAGTCCCATTATAAAGGAGACCCTGGGATTCAGGCCAGGGAGCCAGGGAGCTGGAAAACTGCAGTCCCAAGGGCTGGATCAAAAGCATGAATGATAGGGCCAGAGGGTTAGCTCAGTGGTTCTGGCACCTGCCTTGCAGGGGCAAGGTCCTGAGTTCGATTCCCAGTAACCTCATACAAGGCTGGGCGTGGAGACACACGCCCACCAGCCATCAATACCACATACCACAGTGCCAGGTGTGGTGGCTCACACCTGTCATCCCAGCACTCAGGAGGCAGAGACAGGAGGATTGCTGAGTTTGAGGCTTGCCTGGGCTAGATAGTGAGCTCAGGGCCAGCCTGAACTACAAAGCGAGACCCTGTCTCAAAAAAAAAAAAGAAAAAAAGCATGAAAGATAGCAGCCTTGGCATCAGCTGGGGATAAACCTAAGTCCAGACGGCTCAGCACGAGGTCTGCGCAAGCCCCAGCTCCAGGGATATGCAGGCACAGCGCGAGGGTCACTTGCAGAGCGCAAGGCCCGCCTCTTGCAGCCTTTCCTCTCCTCAGATATCACTGTCCGCCATGAAACTTCAGAAGCACTGAACGCGCACCAAAGACGGCCACCTCTCTCTTGCACTTGAAACTCTCCAGTGCTTCTCCTTCTGCCCGGAAGCAGAGGGTAACCACCTCAGGTTTCAAGCGAGAAAACCAACACGCTAACAGACCTGGCATTTTAGGCCCATCTTGAAGAATGAGGAGGATTGTAGCAACGAGCCCTTCTGGAAAACCTCCGAGACGTGAATCCGATGAGGAAGCAGCACAAGCTCCCACTGCGGGGCCAGGCCCAGGCCCAGGTATTCAGACTTTATGCATAGACTCTCACAACTAATGATGGTTTTTGAACAAAAAACAACCAGGCCACGGTATATTAAAAAACTGTTCCATGTAGAAGGATCTAGGGACATCAGAGGTCTAGAGACAGCACAATTTATTCACTCAATGAGCACTTATTGAGCATCTACTGTGTGCCACACGCTGTGCTAAGTCCTCAATGGCAGAGCTATAAACATTGGGCCCCTGAACTTCATCATCCAGAAAGTCACCGAGGAGAAGAGTGACGTGCAGGCAGCGTGACACATGACAGGGGGTTAATCCAGGGAAGACTTGTCCAGGCGGAGGCTGGAACCGGAGGGCCCGTGGGAAAGCCCAGTTGGTTTCCAAGACCACTCTGGCTTCGGGAAAATGAATAAGGTTAGGGGCAAGGGACACACAGGGTGGCCGTTTAGGAGATCGTGGCTCTGCTGGGGTGCAATGATGGGACCCGATCCAGGCTGCCGCGGGGCCGGGGAGCTGCTGATTCCAGGGGCCCTGTGCAGGCAGAATGTGCAGGACTTGGTGGAGAGGAGTCAGGGAGGACTCCGGGATCCCTGGTTGGAAGGAACTGAAATAAAACAATAAAAGCCTCTTTCTCTTGACCATCTCCGGAACGCCCAGTCATGTGCCTCCAGCTTTCATGTCTTCACTGGATCATAAACCACGTGAAGCTGAATGCCGGGTCTCGCTCCGCCCTGACAGTGCTTGTCCTGGGACCCTTCAGGTCAGAGATGCTCCGCAAAGAGCTGCTAAAGTGAACGAGTGGTAACGGCCAAGGAGGCATTTGAGTTGATCCCAGATGTGGCCAGACACAGCTTTACACCCTCTCGGCCTCCTCCACCTCTGCCCTGTGCCCTAGTGACAGGCAGAGCCCTGGGGCTGGGGCAGAAGCGGCCTGTGGGCACAGTGCCACCTGGAATACTTAAAACATGAATTGTGAGTCAAGTGGCCCCTCTCACAGTTAATCGATGGCAGCATATCCTGATCGCTTTCATTATTATTATTTTCTTATGCATGCGTGATCGGGAGATTTATTGTTGAGGCTACAGAGGCAAAATCAATTATTCATGTTATAAATTAGAAAATGATTTATGTCTACAGGAGATGGGGCCTCAGCGAACGGAGCCCATTACAGATAAGCTTTGCTGAAAGGACCAAGATTTATCTGTAAACTTCACGAATTGCAGCTCGCCGGCCCAGTCCTGTTCCAACCCCTCCCCCCAGGGTACCCGTCCCTCTTCCTGAGTCGCTCTGTCATCTCCTGTCTCCTTGACTCCTGATCTTCGCCCCCATTGCCTCTGGCTCTTCTTTGTTCCCCTGTCCTGTTGTTCACCTTTGATGAACGCCCCGTGGCTCACACGCTTCTCTCGGGGTAGCCACTCTAGAACTTTCTAAATAAACTCTCTGGTCTCAGGGTATAGGCTGCTTTGTACAGAGAAGAGTGAGGTGAGGGCTTGGGAAGGAATCCATCTTGGCCCATTTTATCTGTGACCCATTGGGAGGATGAAGGACTCAATCATATTTCTCAGAACCTCGGATTCTTGCCCTGGGCGGGAGGCAGCCACCACTCAGCTGCCTCTCTCCAGGACACTAACGACAGAACCTGATCATGGAAACAATGTGTTGATGTGACGACCCCACAGGCTTTGGAGTTAATAGACAGGGGTCAAGTCCTACCTCTGGACCGTGGGCAAATCTCTGGCGTTCTCTGGCCCTTAGTTTCTGCATCTGCAAAATGGGTTTCCAGCAGGAGTTCTGTCTCACAGGAATGCTAAACGGTTGGAAGAAGGGTAAGGATGGCATCCCAGCGCCGTGCCTGACACAAAGGAAGTCCTGAAGTGCTACTTTTATCTGGGTGTACAAAGATTGCAGACAGAAGATCTCTTCCCTCCCTGTCACTCTTCTGTAGAACATCACAGCTGACTTGGACTTCAAAAGAGGACTCAAACTGGGGTCCCAAGGATTAAGGAGGACTATGTTCTACTGATACTATTTCCAGTGAGGTGTCATGGGAAAGGGCCCCCCCGGGCGTGCCAAAGCCAGAGTCGCAGACTTGCTCAGCCTCTTGAACTTGCAACCAGGGTACCTTGCTTTACTCTTGGGTCCCACTTTCCCCTCCTGTTAAATGGGGACCATAATTCTTGTCCTGCTTTCTCCACAGGTGGTTATATTACAATGAAAGGAGAGAAATCTTAATGATCGTGGCATCTTATAGCAGTTCTTACTGGCTGATGTTACAGCAGAAAATTGTCAAAATGAAAGAAAAGAAAGAGGAAAAGGGAGGGTTGTCATTGAAGGACAAAACAGCAGAAGTTCACTTAAGAAAAATTAGTCTCTTAAATAATTTACTAAGGGTTCCTAGAATGCCCTGAAATGGCTTGAAGACTCTTGGGAATCCTGGATTCTTCCCTGGGTCTGTGGTAGCACTGCCAGCTCACCGACTGAACCCTGACCCCTCTGACTCAGGGTTGCAAAGTTAATACGATGGCCCAGGACACTCTCGTGCATGGCTTGGTGGGATGGCAGAACGCTGACCACAAAGACCCGTACAAAGTGCTGCTTATGTGTTAGGAACAGGGGAGCTAGTAATCAGACGGGCACAAAGGTCATAGCCTAGTGGAACAGACACACACACACACACACACACACACACACACACACACACCTGTAAATTGCAAATTTCAAGAAGATCCTACAGTGTATAAGCATAAAAAGTTATGAGATCCACGCTCTGGGCTGGGAAGTATCTGCTGAGTCTCCTCCTTCAATATTAGGGACCTAATATTGAGAAATGGAGGGTTCCTCAACCCTGTATGATCATGGAAGATCAGATGCGAGGGGGTCTGAGTTCCATAAAGCCCTCCCAGCACTGCCCCAAGGCCCTGGACTCTGTCATTTCCACAGAAGATCCCGCACCACCGCCATTGTTCCTGCATTACTGATGCCCACTCTTCCAGCTTCTAGGAAACCTTCCTGTCCCTGTTCTCGTGAGACAGTCTAAGCCCCCTGCCCTGATCCAAACAAGGGTGACCCTCAAGGGCTCTCAGATGAGTCTTCTGATGCCTGGGTCTCAGGTGACCAGGAGGCCTCAAACTTGCCCCAGCTCGCTAGTGTTTTGACTGGGGGAAAATGACTACATGCACCTTCAGTTCTTTCATTTGATTCCTCAAGTCCGGACTAACCGGGACACCAGCTATTTCCTTCAGAAACTCTACCTTAAACCCCAGATTAGATAACACACTCACTATCTGAAACTTCCACTGGCGTGACCACCGCTGGCCCTGAAGACTCTGAAGAGGCTCAGAACCGCTAACGCAGCTGAGAAGGCCCTGAAAAGGCGCTTCCACATACTCCGCCTTCTCTGTCCTCTCGCGGTACTTCCTGCCGCGCACGGCCCCGCCTCCAAGACCCTCCCATACTCGCCTCCCTCCATCAGAACCCAGCGCAGACGCGGCCTTCAGGAGCGTGTTGGCGGGAAGCAGGCAGCACAGTGTGCAGAAAGCCCTGGGATGGAGTCTTGACTTCTGTGTTTAATAACCGTCCCATCGCCTAAGACTCAACCTTGTAGAGTTTCAGTGTTTCCATAATGTTAATAGGAAGCGCCAATCCCCCTCATCAGTAACCATAGAGTGAGTGGCTAAGGAGACAGATAAAAATCCTGAATCCAGGCAAGGAGACAGGAGCAACATCTGGGACTGTGGTGGAGGCCTTGCAGGGGCACCAAGCATCCCCTAAAACAAGCACTCAGCACTAACACGGAAAGCATTAAATACACAGACGAGAAGCTGCCTGTGAAAACACACCAGGAATGGTAGACAGATGCTGTGTAAATAATCATTTCTGGATGATCAAGGAAGAAAACTGGGGCTTGGGCAGGAAAGGAGGTAGCAGACCCAGCCGTGTGACAGGAGCCAGCAGCTGCGCCAGGCACCAAGCTGCTCGGATGAGGACGGAAGCCCCAGCTCCTGCTAGAGAGCAGAGTGCAGGTTGATGAACTAGCTTTGGCAACGCTTGGTTACCTTGTCCTGCCAATAAAGTCACCAGGATTGAAAAATGGAATCAACTCCCTCGTTTGCCCTTGTCCTCGGCTGTTCTGTGTGTCTGAGCTCTGTCCTTTGTACTGCAAAATTACCTGAGCTCCCCCAGCTCTGAAGAGCTAGGGATGGAGTGTGCCCCACCCCAGCAGGGCACGCAGCTACTACCTGACAGATGTGGGGGTTGCGTTGTCTGGACTCCCAGGGGAGGAGACATGGGTCAGGAGGGGAGGGGCCCACCCAGTCTCTCAAGCCAGGGGAGAGATATCTGTGAATCTTTGTTTGAAGACTAAATCGAGGCAGCCTAATGCGGTAGTTTTCAAAGCATAGGTCCAGAGTCAGGCAGGCCTGGTATTAAATACGGGTTCTGTCACTTAGTAGCTATATGACCTTGGATAGGGTGACTTAATTTAGCTGACTTTCAGTGGGCTCATCTGGAAAACTGGGGGGAAAGTATCTACCTTATCTTACTTCACTATAAGGACCAAAATAAAGAACCAGGCGAGAAGGCCGAGAAGTCAAGTGAAACAAACTCAGGAAGAAGAAAAGGTTGGCATTAGGAAGATAACTATGGCTAAGAAGAAAATAAGTTTGTGTGTGGAGTAGCCTTTGCCCAAGAGCTTGAGAATCCTGCCTCAAACTCCCCGTGGTGCCCCACTGACTGGGCAACGGGCATCAGGGAAGGAGCAGCCCGCAGATGTATCTTGCCCAGCTCACGAGGCGTGTGGATGACAGGACCCTCGAGGGCTTCGGTCTGGGAGCCAGGTCGGGAGGAGGGAGTTGACCTGGGCCTGAGTTTTTCCTCCTTACAAGGGTCTCTAAGTCTGACGGGAGGAAGAGAAGCGGGGAAGGCTGAGGGAAGGTGGAAGCGGGGAGGAGGGAGGGAGGGGAGAGTGTGCAAGAAGCTACTGGGAGCTGTGTGGGCTTCTGGGCCACCGTGACGTGCTCAGCCCACTGCCTCGGAGGCTGCCCGGCTGCTCAGGGCCTGCAGTGGGTCCTCAGCACAGGGGGCAGGTCCCGGTAAGCCCCGCAGCCCCGGGCTTCAGGCAGAAACTGGGAACTCCGAGGGCTTTCTGCCTCCCTCCTCCTCTGACCCCTTGTACCCTTTCAGCGGCCATCTCGGCTCCTCTCCTTGCGTCACTGCCCAAGCAGCTCTTCAGTTTGCTGTCCCTCGGGCTCTGGAGCCTTCCACGCCTTTGCGGCCTGGCCTGTCTCGCCCTCTGAGGCCGCGGTGCTACCTGAAACTCCACATCCGCCCGCTCGCTCGCGTCTGGCTCTTCCCCAGGTCCCTGCTCCTCACCGCTGACCTCGCCACGAGCGCCACCAGTAGTTCTTCAGGCCGCTGAGTAACAGCACCTCTTGGCTTTGAATTAAACCAAAATAACTGGTCTTCCCCTAGTATTGTGGATAGGTAAGTTAATTAGATATCTTATGGGCAGTTAGAGAGGGCCGGCCCACAAGGAGCCAACATGGAGAATAGCCAAGGAGCCAACGAGAGCGACTGAGGCACAGTCACTGGTCAGCACTGTAAAAAGAAAAGAGGTATCACTTCTCCTAGAGATAAACAGCAGAGATTGATATTCTAAACAGGGGAATTCCTTGCGTGTGATTTGTTTTCGCATTTGCGCCTCGTTTAATCAATACTCTCAGGTGACTGTGCTTGGCATCTTATTTACAAACGATCATGGTTTTGTCTGACCTCAGGACCACCTTGTAATTTTCCATTGGATCTTATAGTCCTGTCCCACTTTGGACCTCTGCCTCACTCATGGCTTTGCCATATAAAACACCTTGGAAATGCTGGGTGGGCAGGTGACCCATTTTCCAGTGCCCCTTCTGTCTCTCTTAGACAGAAGCTATCTTATTCTCGATACATTTTTCCTATTCTTAACTTCCATTGTTCCTAGAATTCACTCTTCGACTTTAGAGAACACAAACACATGTCAAACACACGTTCTGGATGTCTAGCCCGTTTGGGAGCTACATCTATTCCCCTTTTATCACTAGGCTGATGCTAAGACATTCAAAGTCACATTAGAAGACCTCCTTCAGCCCCCACCCAAGACACATCGATTTAAACACATTCTTGGCCTAGAACATTCTCCACTGAAGATGTTGCTTCTGTAATTCCTTGTACTTCACTTCTTCCAATGTAGACTGCACACAGAGCCCAGTTCAAATGCCATGTTCTTCATGAGATCCTCCAAGAACTAGAGAATCGATTATTCTCCAGCACCTATAAAACTACATTAGGTCACAGGCTTCCTGCACTAGGTAAGTATCTGCCTGCCCATCCCATCCTGACTCCAATTTTATGAACATGGACCCTCTCATTCACCTCGTCATCCTTGACACCTAATTTGTTGCTTAGAACATCAAAGGTAAGAAAATAACATTTGCAGAGTTTACTAAACGGTAGGTACTTATAGTTTGATTGGGTTGCCAAGAACATGGTCCCTTAAAAGACAAAAAAAAAATATGTTAAGAAAACCAGCTAGTGGGATATGGTGGTCCATATCTATAATCCCAGCACTCTGGAAGACTAAGGCAAAAGCATTACAAGTTTGACTCTAGCCTAGGCAACTTGGCAACATAGCAAGACCTCAGCTCAAAATAAAAATCAAGAGTTGGGGATGCAACCCCGTGGGGGCACCCTGGGTTCAAAACCCAGTACTGAAGAAGAGAAACAAATGGTGCTTTGGAATTCCCTAGAGATGGATCCACGGTCTAGCAATTTTCCTCTACAGCCCTGTGACCTCCCGTGCACAAGGAAAATGGCTGCTGTATGTGCGGTTCCCATTTGCCATTGTACCTCCATACCGTGATCAATTTCCCACATCTGCATTTATCTCTGATTTGGAGCCAATGTACTTTCTAGTAGGACCTCCAGATGTTTTTCTCCCACTGGCATCTGTAGCCACTGATTACACCCCCCCACCTCCCACATTTTCATGCATAAACTTTAGTTTCCATCTTTGGGGGAAATAGTCTTGAACTACTTGTCTATATAATCACACACACGTGCACACACACACACACACATGCACACACACAGGTCTAATTTGAGCCATTATTCCTCCCTTCCTACATTCCTTTTTCCTTGTCAACGACCCCTTCAGTTTCAAAAACCTCAGTCATTTTTTGCTCCTTCCTCCATTCCTTCCCTATGTGAATCAGCCAATCCATTCCTCAGAATGTTTCTGGAATTATCTTCTCCTTTCTATGTTTAGAAATGTCACAGGTATGATGTATGTCCTCATCCCCTCATCCCTGAGACAGGTCTTGGGAAGTACAGGGGCAGGGAAAGACATCAGATGAAATCAAATCTAAATCTTTACTTGAAGGATGGAAACACAGAGGCTCAAAAGTGAACTAACCCAGGGCCATAGCAAGAGGGTGAATAGCTCAAGAGGGTAGAGTCCATGTCTCCAAGCAGTAACTTTGTGTCCCTAGCACTTGGCAAAGTAGCACAGAACATCCTGCTGAATAAGTACAAAGCCTAATGGACAGAGCCAGGCTCCAGGCCAGTTCCTCAGAGTCCTAGCCCAGGCTCTTCCCACCTGCCCATGTAATTGGCCACCTGGGTGTCTCCCAGCCTCCAGCCCATTCCTTTCAACCTAACTGTCCTTGACGTACATCCATTGACACGGGAGTGAATAGCACGGGTGCCCACGGGTTTAGGGGATTCCCAGCTAAAGGGCTTTAGAGGGTGCTGCTTCGGGAACCATGGTGGGAACAGCCGTGTTCTGGGCTTTCACTATCTCTGCCACTGTCCTTGGAAAGGCAAACACACCCTTGATGGCGATATGCAAAAGTCTACTTGAATAGAAGCAGTGTCTGAGATTCAACTTGTCTCACTGACTAATAGGCTGCGGGATGATGGACAATTCTCAAAGCAGGAAGGCGGGGAGCCAGATAAGCAGCTTGCCCAGGAGGACCAAAAGGACAGCGAGTAAGGTAAGGCAGCAGAGCCAGTGACCCTGGGAAGAGAGGCACGATGAGGCGCTAAACCAGTAGCTCCAGGTACTGGGTATGCTGAGTTACGCCCTTAGCCTGTAATTACGAGGTCCTGCCCAGCCTGACTCTAGACTTGAAGTCTGATTTGGCCAACAGAACGTGAGCAGTATTTTCAAACACTTGAAAAGTGCTCCTATGTTTCCGTTCCTTGCACAACTGGGGTTATGCCACTGTGCCGTGGCACCAGGACTGAGCCTGGGCTGGCCTGGGCTCAGTCCAGGAGCTGAGTCATCTCATCCAACCCAGTCATCGAGCCACCCAGTCGAGGCTGTCCTAGATCCGCAAGCAGCAAGTAACCTCCCCTCAAATGTAAATGAACTGAGTCACTGTGAGACACCCTCTTAGCTGTCAAGCCTTGGTTACTGACCCACAGCAAGGTAAGTAAATACTTACTGTCTTGAGCCTCAGATTGCTGGGGCAGTTTGTTGGATAGCGTTATTTTGACAACAGAAAACTGTTGGAAGAGACAAAGCAAGACAGGCAGCCCCCAAGCATGAGCCAACAGTGAGTGCTCCAGAGAGCTGGGATCGGAGGCAGTCTGAGACCTAAGACCCTGTAAAATTAGACGGCTACAAGAATGGAGGCCAGAACAACACCAGGATCCAGACCATGATAGCGAAGCAGCTGTCTCTGTACCCTGTATCTCTGACCCTCCCTCCCCCCGTCACTGTCTGACTTGTTCTCCCCATATCCCTTGGGTGACAGAAAAGCATGCTGTGCTAGACACAGAAACTTAGAGTCCAGTCTTGGCTCTGTCAAAACTGAGTGACCTTGGAAAACTCACTGCCCATCACGGATACTCAGTTTTATTGTCCACGAAGGGAAGGGTGTGGGGACATCTAGGATCCCCAGACCTTAAAAGTGACCACAGGCTGTTCGTTCCTGACACGCTGTGTCTTTACACCCCATCCTTCCATTACTGACCTCGCCCTCTAGTCTGTATGCGGTTAGTACCAGCCTCCCAAGGAATGAAGCATTAAAAACCTATGCATTTCTGGTGTCATCTATTATCAGCTTTCTCTCATCATCTATTAGGAAGAAACATTCCCCCTTATCTTCCTCTTGCTCCTAGTGTACTTTAAAGAATGTTTTTCTATTCTCTTTATGTGTTTTGCAGGTTGCATCTCATTTCTTCCTTTGGTTTTTCTCTTCTTGCTCCTATAAATCCTGGCTATTTCTTTTGTTCTCTTGGGCACTTGGGCCAAGCTTCCTGCTCTTGCCTTTCCAATTGGCAGGGCTGTTCCCTCTGCAGCTTTTTTGTCCAGCCAATGAGATTCATCCATTATCACTTAACCAATCTTGTTCATGTTAGCATTTTTTTTATAGATCCTTAATTAATTCAGTACCCCGGGGAGCTGGTTGATAGTCACAGTGCTGCAACTTAATTAACTGGATGATTTGAGATGGTCACTAAGAATTGCCTGGCCTCAGTTTCCTTGCCTGTTAAATAGGGAAGTGGCACGTGTCCTCCCTACCTGCCAAAATTGTTAAGCTCTGAAAGGATAATAAGACAAGCTTTGGAAAATGGCTGAGAGTCAGATACAGAGAGGGGCTGTTATTGTGGGTATCCTGGATCTTCCGCCTTCTCAGTGTGAGCTGTGTAGTGGTCTCTGCAGACCAGGACTGATTATTTGTCACCAGAAGGCCACTGTTCGGGACCATTTGCCTTTCCTGTTCTCTGCTTCCCACAGCCCCCCTTCTTCGATCACAGACAACAGACATGATCTAAAGAACCCCTGACATAATTCTCTGAGGCCCTGTATTTCCATGCTGAAGGGTCAGGGTATCTACTGGTTTTGTTGTTCCATGGCTCACCATCTTTCTTCTGGTTCTGTAGTATGTCCTTTCCTCGCTTCAGGGGTCACCATTTGAGTACCACTCTCATGGCCTACATGACCTTCCCATCCCATAGGTGAAGCTATGTCACTTGAGTTGATCAGATTACGTGCAATGCTGGCCTAACGGGGCCAATCGGAATCTCATCTGTGATTGCTGTACGGGAACTGGAAGAAAGAAGGAACTTTTCTGCTGGTGTTACAAATCAGGCAGCCTACTGGTTTGGGGACTCCTGGTAATTATTTTGTCCTTAGACTAAAGCAAAGCAGAAAACAAGGATTAGAGACAGGGACAGAGTTGTGATGATAGGTTTGATAACCCTCCTCACAAGATTTAGCATATCTGAAGCTAGATCTATACCCAGGCATCCTAGTCTTATAAACAAATGACCCATTTGATTGCACTTACTTCAACTGAGGAAACTAATACTCTACTGAAAGACGTTTGGCTAATGTACCTCACACATCTCAAATGGTATCGGAGCCTTTTTGTTCCCCCTCACCACCAGTCAGTGCTGGGCCAGGGTCACAATGCCAGGGAGACATGTAGAGGAGGAAGGGATGCAAAGGAGTTGATCTTTCCTTCCAGAGGCTCGACAGGAATCTGTGTACGAACTAGTGTGTTCTTTCTCCCATGGCCTTCTGAGGGAATCACAAAGATACAGAAAGAGCCCAAGTTTGGTGGGAAACAGACACAGGTTTCGGTACTGCTCCACTATTTCTAAGTCATGTGCCTTTTCTAGGGGTCATTGAAAAGTATGGTGAAGGTTTAAATTTAAAATGATTCACTACAGTGAAATTCACATCGCCACGAATGTCCCTCAAAATAGTCCCTTTCGCTTAGAACATACTTAGTCTAGCAGGCTTTCCACTTTCTAAAGCAGTTCTGGAAGGGTTTGATTTTTTTTTTTTTTTCCCCATGAGTGTCTTTATGAGAATGTGTTCAGAAAAAAAGGTGAACAGTGCTACTGCGTGCCACCCAATGGGACAGCGGGCCCGGAACAACATCATGGTGCGCTCCCATTCTCCTTGTTCACTGAATCTGGCACCGTGTGACTTCCAGCTCCGCCCCAAAGTCAAAGTCACCGTGCAAGGTAAATGTTTCGGGTAGATCAGAGCATCAAAGAGGCCACAGTACTGCACGTAAAGACACTCATGAAAGAGGACTTCGCAGCGCTGCTTTGGGAAGTGGGAATAATGAGAGAGCAAGCGTATTGGAAGTGAGAAGATGGGTCCTGAGTAAAATTAATGGCTATGTGTCTTTTTCTGTGATAGATTTTATTTTATTTAAACACACAGCATATTCTGATCCTACCACATAGACGTATTTCCTCTCTGGGTGCCTGTCTTGAGCAACTATTTAGAAATGACATTATATAAAGAACCTGGTTGGTGGTACATACTTAGAACATGGTACCTATCATGAGAATTTTCAAGATTTCTTAATTAATTTATTTCTTCATTCCTATATGGAAACTGCCTTTACTTTGTGTTTCCTGATTTTTTTTGAAGCTTATATTGTAATAGTGTCTCATCATTTCATTGCAGGAGACATTCAACTGTGGAATATTCAGACCTCCTCCCCACTGTATCTGTATGCTACCTGCATGTAAAAAGCCCTCAGCAAATGTTTGTGGGATGAATGAGTTGGTGAACCCTGAATTGAAAAGTAAGTGCATTCACCTCATTATAGCTTTACCTCTAGCACCACAGAGCTGTCCACAGCTTTCCTGGGAACAAGAGTCAGAATTTAGAAATTAAATGCAAAGCACCTAGCGGACTTCGTTACTTTAAGACTATCTGGGCTCTTTAACTTGGAAATAGGCTCTTTTCATATATTACTTATTCCTGATCAGTCTCTCATCAACAAAACTTTAAGTAACATTATTCTAGGAAAACATCTACAGACTGTAAACCCCCAAAAGCGAAACTTAAAAAAAGAAATACAATTTTCCACTTCAAATCCTAGCATGGAAAAATCCTCATGGAAAATCCTCCCACAGAAATAAAAACAGAATCACCTAATATTAAAGGTGGACAATGACTGGAAATCATGAACTGCTTCTCTCAGTGTCTCGCCCCTCCTATCCCACCACCATATATTTATTTGCAAATGCAAAAACTGATCGATGGCCTCTGACTTTCTCAAAGCACGAGACTGTGCCTCATGCTCAAGGTCCTGCCGGGGCTGCTTTCTCCTTATTGTAGACTCCTTGCTGCCCTGGGCTCTCAGCTCTGGCTGCAGAAGCGGCCCGGGACTTCAGTCGTACACATCACATCCTGGTCATCAGCCCCAGGACAATGGGGGGGGGGGATGTCACGGGCTGTCTCCGGGAAGCTGTCTCCGGGAGACACTATTACAATATAAGCTTCAAAAAAAATCAGGAAACACAAAGTAAAGGCAGTTTCCATATAGGAATGAAGAAATAAATTAATTAAGAAATCTTAAGGGCCGGAGGGTTAGCTCAGTGGTTCCGGCGCCTGCCTCGCAAGCGTAAGGACCTGAGTTCGATCCCCGGTTACCACATATAATGCTG